>PVLD010014223.1:31562-53248 GCA_004027595.1 Dinomys branickii
AAAAAAAAAAAAAAAAAAAGAATTCCAAAGAGACACTGCTTTGTCTGGCTTTACTAAAGGGAAGGGAGGCCTGCCGAAGGAAGGTGGGGTGTAGTCTGTGATCCTTCTCTACTGGGAAGAGGGGCAACTGCCGGCGGCCCTGGCAGAACTATCCCCCCTGCCCCGGAATGGAGATTGCATTGAATCCTGGGCCTTCGCACTGAGCGACGTCCCCAGCCTGTTTTGTTACTTCTCTTTAATTTACGCAGGGTACAGCGAATCTGCCCAAGCTAGGCTGGAACTCACGACCCTGCTTCAGCCTCCCAGACAGCGCGATAGTTGTTAAACTGGTTGAGTGATGAGCCGTCCCCAACCTGCGCTTTCGGGAGCAGGGCCTTCGCCCCAGCGAGGGGTGACGGGCCGGAACAAGGAGTCAGCAGATAGGCCCTGCCGAGCTCCGGGGGGGCCCACTGCGCAACCGGGGAGGTCGCGGGGCTGCGGACGGGCACCTGCTGGGCTTCCGGGCCGTCCCCTCCCTTGTACCCTTCGCGGAGCCGTGCAGCGTCTTCCGGCCCGCCCCAAGACCAGGCCGGGGCCAGCGCGCCCAGGGAGGAGCGCAGAGGACTCGGGAGCCCGACTCGGCGAGCCGCAGCTGTGAGGGCGGGGAGGGCGGTCCTGTGGCCCCGCCCAGCCGCCGGTTCGGTCCCCAGCTACCTGGCCCCGCCCCTCCCCGCCCCACGCTGGCTCCGCCTCCCGGCTCTGCCCACTCCCCGTCTCACCCCCGCCCCAGCAGAGCCCAAGCCCCGCCCCGCGCCCGCCCAGGTCCTCGAGCACCCGAGCCGCCGCGCGTTGCGTCCTCTTCGACCTATCGCGTCCCTTTGCAGCCTTTTCCCGAGGCGAGGTCAGGACCTGCCAGCAAGAGCCCTTCTTTGACCCCTCCTCTTACCCTCCAGCCTCTCCCACGGCCCGCCAGTCTTCCCTCGGTGATGGCCTTCCGGCGTCCTCCCCTCTGCATGGAGTCAGTTTTTCTGTTTCCAAACCACATCTACCTGCGTGCATTGCAGAAGCTCGGCCAGAGGCGGGACATCACCTCCTGGCTGGTGAGTGGCCCCAGCGTCCCCGCTCCCTGCACATGTCCCCCAGTTCCAGAGACCCCAGACATGGAACCAGGGAGGGACAGCCCTGTCTCATCCTGCAGCGCTGGACCGGGACCTGCGCGGAGAGCCGGGCTTCCTTCAACCCGGCCAATGCAGGCCCCGGTGTGGTGGCCGCGCCTCCTAGCGCGGTGTGGGCCGGGGATTGAGGACACACAGCTGGACTCCGCACTCAGATGCCTACACGGCCTCCATTCCCTGCTCTCTGAAGTCCAGGCTCCCTAGGTTGTCCGGGGGGATGTTCTCGCCGAGTGGCACCGGGGCCCGTGGGAGTCTGGACAGGGCACGGGCTGACCTAGAGGCCTGCATTCTTCCTGGCCACAGGCCCGATGGTTCCCCAAAACCCCAGCCAAGGCCGTGGTGGCCCAGAAAGCGCCCATCAAGGTGGAGCTGGTGGCAGGGAAAACCTACAGGTGGTGCGTGTGTGGCCGCAGCAAGAAGCAGGTGAGCTCAGAGGGGCTTCCTCTCCCTCCTTTCAGGGGCAGCTGGGCCGAGACTCCAGGCAGAGGGACCTCAGCGGACCCCAGCGTGGAGTAGATTCTGCCCGGTCTTCCGTGTTCCCTGCCCAGTCCCCACCTCCCAAAACACCCTCCCCTTTCCCAGGATCCGACTTTGCCTTCTCAGCCTGCCGCCTGCTTGCTGCTTGGCAGTGGGGAGCCCTGCCCGGTCCAGGTTCCTAGCTCTGGACCTTTTTCCCTTTGCTTGCAGAGCTCAGAACTGTGCCTCTCCAGCCATGTGGGTGGTGTCAGCAACCCTGGGTTCCAGTCCCACTTTGCTGCGGATTTGTCGTAGCCTTTAGGCAGCTTTCCTGGCGGCAGTGTTGCCTGGGAAGCCAGCCAAGGAATGCCTTGGGGGAGGGCAGGCACTTGGCCCTTTGGAACAAGTTGCAGATTTTTATTGGCACACTTCCGCCCTACTATGACCCCAGCTCTGCATCTAGCTTGCAAGGCACACTCCCTCTTGGGTGCGTGCTTTCAAGAGCCCGGTTCTGCCTGAGCTGCTTCCAGGATGAACAGGCGCGTTGCTGGAGGACGTGGTCTTGTCCTGGTCCCAGGCCCAGCTGTTTCCCAGAGCCAGACAGAACCATTCCTAGCACATGCCAAGCCTGAGTTTTCACCTGAGAGACATGGGGGAAGGAAATGAATTTCGTGGACCTGTGCAGACTGTCATTAGAAACAAAACCTGTCCTACAAACACTGCTGACCGAGTCTTGTTCTGTCTTGTAAACAGCTCTTGTGTCCTAACTTCTGGGACCCCTTCACACTAATGCTGTAAACACTGAACATCAAACTCCTACTGTGGGCAAAGTAATGATCATTTATTACTATTATTATCCTCCTGCCTCAGCCTCCAGAGTGCTGAGATGACAGGTGTGTGCCATCACACCTAATGAACATTAATTTTCTTGTTTTTTTTAGATAGGATTTCACTGAGTAGTTCAGGCTGGCCTTGAACTCACTATCTACCCCAGGGTGTCCTGAACTCAGTGATCCTCTTGCCTCAGCCTCCTAAGTGCTGGCACTACAGGCATGCAACACCACACCCGGTCATTAACTTGTATTTCCTCATGATAACCCTACTTCCTAAACTAAGGCAGAGGTGAGTCCGGGCTGTCCCACCTCAGAGCTTGGCCCTTAGAGAGGTCCCTGCCTTGGCGGCAGCTCTGACTCCCCTTTCTTTCCCTTCAGCCCTTCTGTGACGGCTCTCACTTCTTCCAGCGCACAGGCCTCACCCCACTCAAGTTCAAGGCCCAGGAGACCCGCACGGTGGCCCTCTGCACCTGTAAGGCCACTCAGAGGCCCCCGTACTGCGACGGCACCCACAGGAACGAGCAGGTGCAGAAGGCAGAGGTGGGCACCCCACTCTGAGGCCCCAGATAGCTGTGGCTGCAGGCCGGGCAGCTACCCCCTTGTGGGAAGGAAATCCTGTGCCGACTCCAGGGGACCATCCAGGGACCTCAGTGCCCAGGTCTAGCTGTGAATAAAGTGCTTGCTGTTACCAAGGTGCCAGTGCGTTCAGCCAGGAGTGGGCACCTGCTTCAGTGTGCTGGGGGTAATGCCCAGACAAGGCCAAACATGCTTGCGATCCCGGCACTAGGGAAGCTGAAACAGGCAGGGTTTGAGGCCAGTGTGGGGTACATAGTAAGTGCAAGGCCACCCTGAGCTGTGTATACCAAGGCCCTGCCTCACAAAACAAAACCTGAAAACAAATGAAACAGCCATCAATTAGCCATCAAACCCACGGAGAGTGGTGTCCCTGTGGTGCCTAGTGCGACGCACAGACAATCCACCTCAGTGTGGGGGCGCTAGGAGCTCAGAGGAAAGGGCTTTCCTCCCCTTCTGTCCTGCAGGGGCCCAAGGCAGGGCCCCACACAGGAGCACCCCTCCCCTTCCTCCACCCAAAGAAGGACAGCTCTGGAGAGTATGCAGCATTTATTACAAAGCCACGGATACAAGTGTCCCAGGTGGGAGGGTACAGTTACAGGTCCTCGGACAGGGTGCAGCATACACAGACAAGCCCGCGGGGTTGTGATGTTTGGCATCTCCATCCCACCCAGTAAAGTCGGGGCAGGACCGGCGAGGCACCACCCCAAGGTGGGCGGGCACCGCTCAGAGGGAGGGAGGGGCTGGGCCAGGGCTTCCTGGTTTCTGTCCTCTTGTGCTTCTAGATGGCTGTCCCTGCCCTGACCGGACTTCAGCTGGGGGTGGGAGGAGGCCCAGAGGACTGTTTACCTTTGACAAAGCCTGAGGTCTGTGCTTGTCACCTTTCCACTCCGAGACACTGCCACCTTGCTAGTGAAGGTTGCTGGGTCAGACCAGTGCCCAGCGGCTGAGGGGTGCACAGTGCTACAGCCACACGGGCGCCCTGGGGTTGGCGCTGCTGGTGGCCTCAGTCTTTTCCACAAGATGAGCAAGTACAGGCTGCTCGCCTGGGGGGGAAGGGCAGAACTATCTACTTCTTGAACAAAGTCAACTGCGAGTGAGGAGTGGGGGAGATTCCTTGTCCACGCCCATCTGCTCCTGGAACCAGGAACAAACTGCACTTGGGAAAGGCACTGTCTTCGCGATTCTCTGCACATTCAACAACACGGGGCCCGGCAGGGGCAGGGCAGCAGCCCCAGGGGGGAAAGAACCTGTATCTAAAGCCCTGGGAAGTATATGGGGCAGGGCTTTACCGAGCCCCGAAGCTCCCTAGTGTCCACCTCCTGGCACCCGCAAAAAGGACAGAGGAGAGCCGGGCCTGGTGGTCCACACCGGTAATCTTAGCACCTGGGAGGCTGAGGCAGGAGGATCGCCACGAGTTCAAAATCAGCCTGGGCTACAAAGTGAGTTCGCAGCCAGCCTGGACTACATAGCTAGACTCTTGTCTCAAAACAAACAAACAAAAAAAGTAGAGCACATTACACAAGACCCCACCTAAAAAACGGAACACCCCATCTTCACACACATACACACACATAGTTTGTTTCTTGTGGAATTTAAATTAATCTGGTTGGTCCATAGAAAATAAGTATGTATATTTGGTTTTTCCTATGTACATATATATATAGATTTATTTATAAAACACGCCTCCCACCCCTATGGTGGGAAGAGCTGGGGAGTGGAAGTGGTGGAAAAAGGCCCAGAAAAAGTGAAGTAGAGAAGGGCTGCCAAGGAGGGTCCCTCAAGTCAAGGGGGGCACAGGCACGCCGTTGACAGTCACCTTGCGCCCCCTGCTGGTGGAGGATGCGGTCTGCAGGCAGTTTGAGGCGGCCCCGTTGGCACTGGCCGAGGCGCCACCGGCTGTAGCAGGAGGGGTGGGGGATGTAGGGTGGGTGGCTGGGGGCCCGTGGGAGCTGGGAGAGCCGTGGGAGGGGGTGGCAGGGCTGGGCAGGGAGGAGGAGGTGGCCGGCAGGGTGGCAGGACTGGGAGCCTTGTCACTGACGGATTCACACTCGGAGGCCCCGCTGGTGTTGGTGCCCTCGGAGGGAGTGGGCACCGTGGGCAGCGTGAGCCGCTTGCAGGCCGGCTGGACGCGGTACTTGAGGGGGAGGGGGCCGTTCTGCGCCGACAGGGAGGAGAGAGGTGGGGAAGCCGGATCAGGAGAGAGCTGGACCCATGGGACACCCAGCCCCACAGCACAGCACCCATGTAGGGACAGAGGGGTCAGACTTCAGGACAGGCCAGAGAGAGATACACATAAAGACCGGGGGACAGATATGGGACAGAGATTTGCAGAGAAAATAGGACAGGTGGATACAGAAAGCATTCCCTTCTCCGAAGTCACCAGCTCCTTGAGGGGCTTGGTTTGAGATAGGGTCTTGCTATGCAGTTCAGGCTGGCCTCAAACTCACAGCAATACTCCTGTCTCAGCCTCCCCAGTGCATGGGCCACCACACCCAGCTTCAACACCTGTTTCTGACCAGAGATCTGGGTACAGAACAGCCTAGCAGGGGGCTCCTTCTTGGCCCCCACCCCCCCCACTGCTCACCCGCCGCCAGGGGTATATGTAGGCGATGTCCATGAGTGTGTAGTACTCCTTCAGGGGCTCATCATCGTACAGGACCTCCACCTGGGGACCAAAGGGGTCACCTGGTCAGCGACAGCATTCTGGCTGTGAGAGCTGGGTGCGTGGGGGGTAGGAGGTGTGCACTATGGGGGGGTCTGCACAGAGCCCCTTCACCAAGGGTCTGACATCCCTGCCACAGCTGGCCAAGCATAGCGTCTAACCACCAGGAAGGAAGGAGTCCCTGGAGATACGTTAACAACTGAGCCTCATTTCGCGCTGCCCAGTCCCCTCTGTCCAGAGGCCTCGTGGGGGTCGCCAAAGTCAGGAGCAGTTCTGGACACCAGCCCCTGCTGCTACACGGTTCCCCCCTATGGGCACAGAGAGGCAGCCCCAGGAGCTGCCCTCGAGAGAGGCTGCACTCCTGTGCTACAGCCTTGGGACTCAGCATCGTCCTGAGGGGCCCTGGGCTCTTCGTGTGGTACTCCGCGCCTGGGAGCTTGTTGGAAGAGCAGAACCAGCTGCGTGGGAATCTGCATTCTTTATTATTATTTTTATTTTTATTTTTTTTTTGAGACAGGGTCTTGCTATGCAGTTCAGGCTGGCCTTGAGCTCGCAACAATCCTCCTGCCACAGCCTCCAGAGTGCTGGGATTGCAGGCATGTGCCACCACGCCCAGCTGGGAATCTGCATTCTAAGAAGAGCTCTGGGGATCAGGGCCATGTTCAAGGTTGAAAAGCCACTCTTAGAACTCCTGAGACTCCCATGGTCTCACTTTGTAGCCCAGGCTGGCCTTGAACCCACAGAAGTCCTCCCACCTCAGCCTCCCAAGCACACTGTGGCCTGGCGACATACCTTAAGGGAGAAGGCCCGCTCACCTTGTATTTGCTGGGCACGTCCATCTTGTTGCGGAGGAACTTGGCGAGGTGCATGACGGTCATGGCAGCTGGGCATCGCAGGAAGCGCACCCCGGCCTGCTGGGGGTGGGCGCCGTGTGAGCTCCACCCACCACTCCCTCCAGCCTAGTCCCGTCCCAGCAGGGCCCACACTCACCTTCTCCTTGTCACCATCCCCATTCTCCAGGGGACCCTTTTTCTCATCCCGGTCCCTGCAGCAGGAGGAGGGAGCAAGCTGGAGAGACCCTAAGGCACTCGGCCCAGAGCCCCTCAGGAACGGGGCCAACGGGGAAGGAGGAAGACCTGGTCTGGACTTGCCTGACGCCCTCGTAGAACTCGATGGAGAGGCTGACGATTTCGTCATCGCTCAGGGCCCCTTTGTCCTGCTCCAGGACCTCACCACGGTCCTCATTGGAGCCGTTGGGGACTGCAGGAGAGAGCTGGAGGGTTGGCCAGGGACAGGGAGGAGCCCCACCCAGGACCTGGGGCCCTGCGGCTCAGTGGGGCACTGGGGTGCAGCAGGCACCAGGCCCAGTGGCGTACTCACCCTCGGTCAGTGGGTATGCCGCGTAGAAGTCACGCCGCCGCTTCATCTCATCTGCAGGGAGGAAGAGCTGGGTAAGGGAGGCCTCAGCCTGGGGGCACACAGGGCAGGGCAGGAAAGGTGCGCAGTACCTTTAAAAAGCCCGGGGACCAGTTTGTACACGATGTCCTGAAGGGTCTTGTCAGATCTGGGGAAGGACACACAGGCCATTGTCAGCCACCTTGCTCCGTTCCCCATGATCTCCCCAGCCAGGTACCTTCTTCAGACACAGGCCTGGGCACCCCTCGTCTGGCTGTCACCCCCTAGGATCTCCCAGTCCCCAGTGGGCCGATGCCCTGCGGGCGCTAACCCACCACCCCAGCTGTGGGAGGCGAGGGTGGTGCCTACCTGATACTCAGCAGTGGCCGGGTTTTGTGAACCTGCACATCGCACATCGGGCAGTACTTGTTTGTCTCTAGGTAGCGCACGATGCAGGTTTTGCAGACTGTGTAACAGAGAGATGACCGTCACAGCCCTTCCTTCCCATGCCTGCCCTCACCCGGCGCAGCCCCAGGTGCCATCTCCGCTGCACTGCGCCCCTGTCCAGAGGGCCCTCATGGTAACGCAGGGCTGCACACCTGACTACTTCCCCTGTCCACCCCAGGGACTGTGTCTGCATGGAGGGAGTACGGCCGGGTCTCAGACAGCAGACCATTGAGCCCCAAGCCCTAAGCCCCTGTTAAAATACCTCCCAGACCCCGACTTCTTGCAACCAGGCCCATGCGGCCAACAAGGGGCATCTGCATCTTGGGAGGGTAAATTTCAGCCTCAGAGACTTGAGATAGAACTGAGATTTCTAGATTTGAGCCAGACATGATGGCGCACACCTGTAACCCCAGCATTAAGGAGGCTGAGGCAGGAGGATTGCCACAAGTTCAAGGCCAGCCTGACCTAAATAGTGAGAACCTGTCTCAAAACATAAAAATATTCCCTCAAAGACACAATAAAAGGGGTTGAGGATATAGCTCAGTGGCACAGTGCCTGACTGGAAAGCACAAGGTCATGAGTTCAATACTTGACACCAAAAAAAAAAAAAAGACATAATAAAAAAGGATTTCTATATATGAGTCCCCAAAAGGAACTCCTGTTTGGTAACTGCCCCGTCCAGACAGCCACTCTGTGACCTAGGGGTCTTGGAGAAACATGTGCCCATGTCTGCTCTCCAGGGTGGGGGCTGTGACCCAACGCCCTGTGGTAGCAACCCCACCTGCTGGCGCCCCACGCCCACTCACAGGAATGCAGGCACTCCACGATGGTGGTGGCGTCGATGAAGTAGCCCCCGCAGAGGGCACACATGAGGTGAGGGTTCAGCTCCGTGATTTTGATCCGTGTGGTCCGATGCATGATGCTGGGCTGGGGTGGAGAGCCCAGGAGCGTCACCCTGGAAAACAGAAGCAGAAGGAGAAACTCAGAGATCTGATAGACCTTCTCTTACTCAAGCCGCATCTGAGTCACACCTAGGTCCAACACTTCTCTGCCTGCAAGTGGGACTGTGCAGCTGCATGTGGCCCTCTGGGCGTTTACTGGTTGCTGGAGCCTAAAGATCCCTTTGACATTTGAGCAACAGGCCAGGCACACCTGTTATCCCAGCACTCAGGAGGATGAGGCAGGAGGATTGCCACAAGTTTGATGCCAGTCTGGGCTCTATGAGTTCAAGGCCAGCCTGAACTGCATGGTGAGACTTTGTCTCAAAAAAAAAACACTAAAAACTGCTGGGTGTGGTGGTGCACGCTTGTAATCCCAGCACTCAGAAGGCTGAGGAAGGAAGATCCTTGCAAGTTCCAGCCTAGCCTGGGCTAACAAAGTAAGCTCAAGGCCAGCCTGAACTGCATAGTGAGACCTTGTCTCAAAACGACAAAAAAAGAAAACAAAACAAAAAAAAACCCTTAAAACAGAAACAAAAAACCAAAAGCCAGTTGTGGAGGATGCCTGTAATCCTGGTACTCAGGAGGCTGAGACAGGAGGATCACCATGAGTTCAAGGCCAGCCTGGACTATACAGTGAGGCCCTGCTTCAAAAAAAAAAAAGGAAAAAGAACAAACCCAAACATCTGAGCGACAGAGCCAGGCAGAAACAGCAGGAAAGACTGCAGTCTGACCATAAAGAAAAAAAACACTAGGGCCGGGGTCATAGCTCAGTGGTATAAGTGCTTGTCTGGCAAGCCTGAGCTCATGAGTTTAATTCCCGGAACCACACACACACACAAAAACTACCAGACTCCAGCAGGTGTCGGGGGCAGGCACAACATTGAGAAAGGTTTTGATCTGTATTTTTTTGTGGTGTTGGGGACTGAACCCAGGGCCTTACATATGTTAAGCAACTGCTCTGAACCTGAGCAGAGTTCTTTAAAATCCCCCCATCCCCATCCCCACCCCCATCAACTGGCTGAACATCTATGGAGTACCAGGCGGTAGGAGGAAACACTGACAATAAGTCACTGCCTTCAATCTCAAGGGGTCGAAGGGGAGAAGTCGCCCACCCTTCACCCCACCAGGCTCCTGGGGCACACAGCGAGGCACCCCCTCTGCTCCAGGAAGCCTCCTGGGAAACACCATGGCCATGTGCTACCCAAGCCTCAGCACCGCGCTCCTCTGAAGTTGCCAGGGACAGGCCCTGACGGCCACCAGGCACTGACCACCTGGCTGCCAGGCCTGGCATTTAGGCGGAGGAGAACGCCCCTCCTATGCCCCAGGTTGGGAACACTCAGCTCTAGCTCCATGCTGCCCGAAGTCTAGGAGCCCAGGCCAATGACTGCTAGTGCCCGGCATAGGGGAACCCCTCCCCCTGTGCCCAAGATGGCCCACTGGGCAGTGCCCACGAGCACACGTGTTCAGGGCCTCCCTTTGGTGCACACACAGGAATTTCCTCAGGCACTGGCACCATTTCCAGCCCTGGGGACCCGGTGCTACCTGTCCCCAGCTTGCCCAAGCATCGGGCCAGGCTGGCAGGGCCAGGAGGTCAGCCCAGGGCAGCCCCGGATGCACCTCAGGACAGACGCATCTCAGACAGATCCAACCTGTGGCCAGACAGCCAGGCCCCCTCCTCCCTCTTTCCCAGTGAGGAAGCCAGAGCAGGGCCTGGGAGGGTGGCCAGGCCCCAGCAGTCCCTTTACCACTAGCTCGCACCCCACTCGCTTTTCCAGCAAGATTTCTACAGCCACAACACTGAGTTTTGGAGGACATGAAGTTCACAGCCAGGATCAGCAGTTTCCATAGAGACTCCAGGATGAGCCTGGCCAGGCCCCAAACAGCCAGCAGAAGCCCAGGGCACCTGGCCAGAGGCAGAGAGCGATGGAGAGACACAAAGGGCACACGTGGAGAGCGACCAAAGTGCGGTGTGACCGAGGGGAGCCAGCCGCCAAACCGGCGGGCAGGTCGGGCCTGAGCGGGGGCGGGGGCCGGGGCCCTGGCCCACACAGGGTGGCCTTGGCCAGCCCTCCCTGCACGGGTCCCCCTGCACAATTACACAGGAGGCCGCTGGCTACTCCACTGTTTGGGCGTTTCCATAGTAACCCTGGCCCTGGCAAGATGCCCAAATATTATTACAACCATCCGAGGAGAGAACAACTTCAAGCAGCTGTCCCTGGAGCGAGTGCAATCTCCACCGGGCGCAGCTGTGTCGTCAGGGCGGCAGACGTGGCCACATGTCCGTGTTCAGATGTGTCCTCAGGATGTGTGTGAAAGATGTATGGTGGGGGTCCGGGCTTCGGGAGCACACCTGTGAACACCACGTACGTGCATGCATGCGCGCGCGCGCGCACACACACACACTCGCACACATACACGCACACACGCACGCACACAGGCTCTTCACACCGCCCTAGCCGCCTCATTCACGAACTCGCCGTGTTTTGCAAACACTTCGGTCCACACAGGCGCCCCACTGCCTGGGCTGCACCCTCGCCCTCTCCTTCCGTGAGGACTCACACTGCCCCCGTGTGGACCGAGGGCCCGGCGAGGAGAGCCACAGCGCTCCTCCTGCTCCCCCTTCCATCCCAGGAGACCGGGGAAGGCCACCTTGGGCTGGGGGTGGGGGAAGCACTGATTGGCTTCTCACCTGATTGCCATGGTTACCGAGGAGCCTGCTAGCAGGAGCCGGAGAGCAGCTTCCCCGCAGCATCCTTTCCCCCCACAGCCCGGGTCGGGGCCACATTCTGCCTTGACACCCAGGTCCGAGGGGGCAGGGGATGGGACACAGCTCCCAAAACCAAGAAAGGGGCCAGAGGCCATTTGGAAGTGATCTCGGGAAGGCAGGAGTGCCTTTTCTTGGGGGAGGGGTGCTTGGGATTGAACCCGGGATCCTGCGCTGAGCTATATCCCAAGCCCTTTTTAAAAAAATTTTTGAGGGGAGCTAGGGACTAGCTAAGATGCTAAGTCACCCAAACTGGGCTTGAATTTGCAATCCTTCTGCCTCAGGCTTCAAGGGTGCCTGGATAATAGGTGTGTGAAGCAAGGCCCAGGCAGAATTTCACAAGCCAAGCCAGTTCTGACCACATCCACACAGGGTTCTAAAATTTTCTTGAGAAGAGGTCTCACTATGCAGTTCAGGCTGGCCTTAAACTCACTGATCCTCCTGCCTCCGCTTCCCAAGTGCTGGGATTACAGGCTTGCACCACCATACCTGGCTACCACTCAAAGTTGTAGATCCCGGTCTCTCCCTACACTTTGGCACAGCCTCTGCTCCAGCAGGGGTATGGGACCCTCAGTACTTTCTGCCCCCCATACATGCTGTGAGCTCCTTAGGTGGCCCCAGGGAGGAAAGCAGTCAACACCCAAGTGCCCTCCACACCTCTTTCCTCATGGCCACTCTTCCCCAAGGAGGCCTGTCCTGTCAGCTGCCTTGCTGTCTTCCGGACAACAGCTACTACACTAACCCTGCCTTCTCCCGCTGGATTGCAGGTGTCTCCAGGTCTTGGAAGGGTCACTGAAGGTCATACTCAGATAGCAGAGGCCGAATGATCTTAGAAAGTATACTGGGTTCAAAGCCACACAGCACATCACGGCACAGCAGCATGGTCCTGGGACAAGATTCCTCCTGCCTCCTGCTCCGTGCTTTTCCCAAGCTGCCAGGTGGGGCTCCCCACTGGCCGCCTAACCCCATCAGGTGGGGGTGGTTACCTGGCGTGCACAAGACCCGGAGGTGGACCTTCAGGGAGGGCGGGGGTCCTGACTGTCCACCACGGGGCCCTCAGCACCCATTCTGCCTTAAAGGAGTGAGAGAGGGCAGCTGGTCCACGATGAGGCCAGCGCTGCAGCTCAGGCTCTGCTCTGAACCGCTCTCGCTTCATGGCCCCGTACCAGGCTACCAGGGCTGCCCTGAGACACTGTAACGCTCCACTCAGTTTTCCCAGATTGTTTTCCCCTCAGTACTGGAAGTCGAACCCAGGGCCTTCACACCAAGCTACGTGCCCAGTCCTTTTTCATTTTGAGATAGATTCTCACTAAATCACTTAGTTGCCCAGGCCAGGCTCAAATTTGTGAGCCTCCCGTCTCAGCCTCCCAGACTGCTGGGGTTACAGTTGTGCATGAGCGCTCCAGGCTTTTCCCCAGTCACTGACACAGGGTTCTAGCTTTCTAGTCTGTATCCCCTGCTTAAAAAAAAAAAAAGAAGAAGAAGAAGAAGAAGAAGAAAAGGAAAAACGCCCCAGGCTTCCTGAACCTGGGCTTACCGTATCTACCCCACCCCTCTTTTCCCATCCCTCAGCAGCCTAAGATCAAAGGCAAACCCCCCAAATCCACACAGAGCAACAAATTGCCAGACACGCCCCCTCCATCTCTCACACCTGCAGCCCACAGGGCCAGGCAGACTCGGGACCACAGGCGCACACCCACACACACCCAGCCCATCCCGACACCCCTGCTCGAAACCATCCTTTTGTGTGTCCCGTTCCTCCCCGGGGTACACTAGAACTTTCGGCTTCCCGCAGCAATGGCAGCTCAGCCGCCACCTCCTCTGGGGCGGCCGGCACCGACCTGCACAAAGATGCCACCTCTTCCCGTTCGGGCGCTCTTCGTTCCCACGGCAACGGCTCCATCAACCAAGCTCTCTCCCGGAGGCCCGGACAGCCGCGTGCCCCTTCCTGCCCACCTCCCAAGACTTCAACTTGACCCGCACGGGCGGAGACCCGGGGCTGGATCCCGAGCTACGTTCCCCGCCTCTTTCTAAACACACTTCCAAGGCCTCGAGCCCCAACCTCAAACCAGGGGAATCCCCTGGGACCACCCCCCTCCCCCTCAAAAACCTCTAACAGACCAGGCTTTATACTCTGCCTCCAACTACCGTAGTAATAACACCTCTGGCACAGCAAGGGAGGGCCGAATTGGAGTTTCAGGAACAGCGCGAACTGTGAGAGGCCAGAGCAGGAGGCCCCTCCCCAGCTAGGGGAGCCCCAAAGAGTCTGAGGCAGCGTGGGGGGCGGAGCAGGGGTGCCGGGAGACAAAGACCCCAGGAAAGACCGGAGAGCACTTCTGTAAGATTTCTAGGCAAATTCGCCCACCCGCGGAGCCTCCAGCCCACCTCCGGGACCGGAGGAATTCCGGGCAGACGGGAGCAGAAGGGAGGAAGGGGTGTGCCCCAGCCGGAAGGACCAGGGGTCCCCGGCCCTGGGGAGAGCAGCACGGGTCCAAGAGGGGAGGAGGGGACAGTTCATCAGACCCCCCCGTTCCAGACAGTGATGGGAAACAGCCCGAGAATCCCTCCAGGAGCCCGGGGCAAGGACCAGGACCTCCGTGGCCCGCGGCCCGCAGCCCGCAGCCCGCGCCCCCTTCCCTGCAGCCAAACTTTCGGCGAGGCCCCTGCAGGGGTCGGGAGAGGGCGGGCGCCCTGCACAGGACCCGGGAAGGGGAGCGGGGGGAGGTGCCCGGAGGAGGGGACCCGGCGAGGAAGGGCGCCCTCCTCCGGCCTCGTGGCCACCAGAAAGCCGGGTCTCCCGGCTCCCGGCTGCAAGTCCGCGCGCGTCCGCGACGCCCCGCGCCCAGAGGAAAGGCGCCCGCTGCGCAGACCTTTCGGGGTCGTCGGCTGGAGCCAGGGGGCGCGCGGCGGGTGCGGAGGGCGGAGGGCCGCCCCTAGCGTGTCCCCCGGAGCCCTCGGGGACGCCCGAGACCCTCCCCCTCGACACCTCAGGCGCCAGGTCGAGCCGGGGCCGCCGCACAAAGAGGGGGTGGTCGAGGGCGACGCCGATCCGCGGAGAGGGGAATCCGCTTCGGCCATCTTGGAAGGAGGAGAGGGGAAGGGACGCAAAAGGGGAGAAAGCAGGCGGGCGCCGGGCCCGGGGGCGCGGGCGGCGGGCGCGGCCCGGCTGCGCTCCCGCGGGGCTCGGAGAAGGGCGGGCCGGCCGGGCGTCTCCACCCCAAGGCCGCCGGCGGGAGCCGGGAAGACGCGGGTCCCCTTACCTGGGCTCAGGGTCCGGCGGGTCCCGGGGAGGGGAATGGGGGGGCCGCGGCCGCGTCGCTCGGCGGGTGTGGGAGGGGAGAAGCCTGCGGCCAGAAAGGAGTTTGCGAGCGCGGCGGGGTGGGAGGGAGAGAGGGGCGGGGAGGGGACGGGGGAGGGCCGGCGTGGGGGACAAAATGGCTTTTTTCCTCCAGACAGGAGTAGTCCCGCCCACTCCTCACCCACGTGACCTCATTCCTTCAGGGTGTTCGCAGCGGGGAGAAGAGGGGGAGCGGACGGCTCGGGGCTCCTAAATCACGAAGAGCACCCGCTTTTCCATACGGCCCCCCTGGACCCGGAGGGCAGATCCTGTCCCGTGATTCTGCGAGACGAGCCCCTTCTCCCCCAAAACGCGCCCCTTCCCGACCCTGCGATCCCCACCCTAACTGGAAAGTGGGGCGCCTGGAAAACGGTGAAAGAGGACAGGGCGGAAATGGGGCTTGCAGCCTCCCGGTCTCGGCCTCCCAAAAGGGCGCCTGCAGCCACGCGTGCGGGTGATTCCCGTCCGCTCCGGGGACTCCGTAAATCACGGCCTGCGACTGTGGGCACGGGCGGTGGAGAAACGGCGCGCAGAGCCTCGCGGGTGGGGTACGGGGGTCGACTCGGAGGGCCCTGGGCGGGGACCCCGGCTGAAGACCGGGAGAGGGCCCCAAAACCGGCAGGATCGAGGGGCCCGAGGGGCCAGGGAGGTGGGGCGCCGGCTCAACTGTGGCCCGCGCTTTCCTGGCCTTGCGCAGTTCCCGCACTTTGCGCCCCGCGCGCCCTGCGCCCCCCTCGCTGCCTCCGCCCAGAGCCGCGCTCCGTCCTGTGAGACTCTGGTCCGAGGACCGGGACGAGCATGGGGGCGGGGAGTCGGCGGCGAATCGATGCCGCTTCGGCGGTGACGGCGAGTCTCGGTGAGGACGGTCGATCGGCTCATTCGCGTCCGCAGGGTCCTAGGCATGGCCACCATGACTGTCCCTGCTGAGAGCTCGACCACCCGGCCACGCGCGCGTGGGGCGTCCTGCTGTCCCGGGGGGCTGTCCCAACTTAGGACTCACGTCTGTACCGAGGCTCGGACGCCCCCTCCCATCCCTGTCGGCGACGCAGCCTTCCTCGTTCTGGCCGGCGAGTGAGCCCGGGTGGAGCGGGGAGGCCGGCAGGCCAGATTCCTGCCCGGAGCAGGTGGTCCCCAACCTGCAGGAGAGCCCCGAGGAGCGCGCGGCCATCTGCTCCCCACCACCCCGTTCCTCCGGGGCAAGCGCTCCGGTAGACCCGGGCCCTGGGCGTGGACACGCCCACTGCCCCTGGGGGAGTTTGTGGCAAGCGTCCTGGTCTCTGCCAGCGAGGACTCCTTGGTGCGAAGGGGCGCGGCGGAGACCCGTCTGCCATTCCAAACCCGTTTTGCGCCCACCTGCCGTCACACGGGCACTCGGGACGACCCCTTGGTGCTGGCAGAGGGGACAGTGTCGGCCGATTAATCCTGGAGGGCCCCCTCAAGCCACCATTCTAAACAAGGAGGGTGGGCACCGCTCACTTACCCCAGACACTTGGTAAGCGTGGGAGCAACCTGCTGGAGAAGAGCACAGTGAAGTCCCGCGACCCCTAAACTCCGATATAATCAGGGCCCTCTCCGATGACGGGCCCCGCATCCCAGGCCTCTGAAGGATATCAGGACCTCGGACTCAGAGATCGCCACACCTGAGGCTCTCCGGTTTCCCAGTTTTTTTCTGTGAACCCTGCGATGGGCCAGTGTCATACTGCAGACAGCATACAGGCACACAGGCCAGGAAGGCCCCCAGGCCATGTGGTGCGCTCAGAAGGGTGGCTGAGCGCAGGACAGCACCCCAGAAAGACCCGGTGGAGTGCCGATTCCCGGGCCTGTTGTCTTCTCCCCGAAGGCCGCCTGGATCACACTTCCACACCCAGAGAGGAGCTTCAGTCTTACAGGCCAGAGCTGCCCTGTGTGCCTTGGCTTAGAGGCTGTGCTCGAGGCAGTGTTTTCTTCCCCCAGCACAAACTGGCATTTGGATAAGATCCCTTTAAAAAATGGTGACGATGCAGCCATCCTGAGACCTTCTACCTGGTGTCCCTTACAGCTTTCCTGTCCCTCCGAACAAGGCCCTTTGTCAGTCTGCTTTTCCCCACCCCACCCGCCCCCGCCGGGGACGGTGTATGTATTGTTTTGCCGGTTTCCTTTCTGGCGCCTCTAGGCAAATCATTTCCCATTTCCCACCCAGTGCCCGTTTCTCTGTCGTGGCCCCTCTTTCTCTGAATCACAGCTCAGTCCACATCCCTCATTTGTCCTGTCTTTCTCTCCTTCCTTCCTGATGTGACTTTTCGAGTCTGTAACATTCAGAGGCAAAGGAGAGCTCTCCAGCCTCCACTGCAAATTCATTCTTAATCTGACGAAAAATGTACCGTGAAACGAATGGCACTGGGAGACAAAAACCTCAGTCCTTGGCTTTGGAATTAAGCTCTGGAGCAGAATAGTTCGACGCGCGGGAGAAATGATCACATACTTGACAGCAGGGGACTTCCAACAGAATGACACACCTTCTGAGTTCCTGTAGGAAAAATGTTCTCGCTACCATTTCACTATTTTAAAAAGGGGGTGCTGAATGGTTGAGATTTAAGAACATCCTCAATCTCATGGAGGAAAAACCCTAGCGTCCCTGGGTGGGCTCGAACCACCAACCTTTCGGTTAACAGCCGAACGCGCTAACCGATTGCGCCACAGAGACAGCAGTGACTACCGTTGTGGCTGAGAGCCGAGTCAATGGGAGCGATCAGGCCGGCGTGTCGCGGGGACAGAGACTGCAGCTACAAAACAGGGCGAAAGAAATTGGACTCCAGGGAGCTAAGCATAGCACCCGGGCGCGGGCTGCAAGGAGTCTGCGCCTCCTATTCTCGGGGTGCATCTTCTATGTGGAGAGGGGTGGAATGTCCACTGAAGGATGATCTGGGACTCGGGGCTACATTAAATCGACTTGTAGAGGGTCCCCAAAGCAGACCCACCTCTGGCCTCCCCTTTGCAGCTGGACCCTTGAAGCTACCAGGCACCCGCTACGCGATGCCCTCCCCTTCCCCTGGGAGTATCGTCCAGTTTTACTTATGGGCGCCTCCCATAGAGCGAGCAAGCGAATAACCGAGCCTCGAAAGAAAGTGCCTGGCTCCCAGGAGCCCTACGCCTTTCTGGAATGAATGGGGCAAGGAGTGTCGCTAAGGGTCTCGGGCGAGCGTACTGACAAGCGTCGCAGCAGCCCTCAAACCAGGGCCGCGCCCCCCAGGCCGGCTTCGACAGCCTACAAGCTGGCGGCCCCGCCCCCAGAGCGTCGCCCGGAGTCAGGTCCGCCGCGATCCCGGCATGCACGCGACTCCGGGCTCTTCCGTACTCGCGGTGACTGTTCACTTTCCGCTTTCTCCACCTCCTTCTTGGCTTCTCAACCAAACTACACCGTACAGCTGACCGACGGGATATATAGCCAATAGAAATCTGAGATAGCCAGGTCGAATCTGCCCATCAGCCAGTGGCGTGAAAGCAGCGAGGGCGGCTGCGCAGTGAAAAGTAGATTACCGGTGTACTGGAATTGCAGAGGCGGTCTGGGGGTTCTAGTCGACAGCAATCATGGTGAGGTGGGGCGAGGAAAGGGGGCAGTGGGTAGGAGTTCAGACGCAGGCGGGGGTACGGCAGGCTAGTGGGGCGGAGAGGGCCTGGCGGTCGAAAGAAGGAAGAGGCTTCAGTTCAAAGGGAGCGGACCGCGGGGAGGATCGTGAGTATGGCTCCAGCGTGCTACGCGGAACCCATCTCAGAGCCGCAGATCGGGGCGTCCAGGAGCTCCCACAGTGAAGAGCGGGGCGCGCAGGGGCGGCCGTTGGCCCCTGGCCCTGAGTCTCCCCGCTTTGTGTGCAGTCTATTATGTCCTATAACGGAGGGGCCGTCATGGCCATGAAAGGGAAGAACTGTGTGGCCATCGCCGCAGACAAGCGCTTCGGGATCCAGGCGCAGATGGTGACTACAGACTTCCAGAAGATCTTCCCCATGGGAGACCGGCTGTACATCGGCCTGGCCGGGCTGGCCACCGACGTCCAGACAGTGTAAGTGCCAAAAGTCCCCGCCCACACGCAGGCTTCGGCTTGGGCTAGCCTTGCCTGGCACTTGAACCCCCTGGGTGTCAGTCACCTGCTGAACACTGCCCGAGTCTGAGCCTGCCAGATGCACTCACCACGCTGCTGTCCCACTTTACAGATGGGGAAACTAAGGGTCTCCTCTAACAAGAGGCCAGTTAATGAGCGTTGGCCAGGGCCAGTGTGGTCTTTCTGGTGCTGCCTGTGCTCTGTCCCTAAAGGACTTCGGGTCTAGTTGGAGCGCAGACTGGGCCCTCAGGAGAACCAGCTCATGCTGAAGTGATGCACACTCTGGCACATCAGCTGTCCACTTGACCGTGACGATGCCTGGCTAGTGACTTAGATTTTGACACTAATTTTGATGGGACAAGGGAAGCCAAGTCAAAATGTCTTGCAAGGTGAAAGAGGCTTTTAACGGTGGAGGAGGAAGAGAATTCAGAAGAGAGGAAAAGAATAGGAAGGAATCTTAACAGGGACTGTGTGGTCAAAAGGAGGCTGTTGGCCGCTGGAACACCAGTTCCTTCAGTTCGTAAAAAGCAGAGCCTGGCACTGTGCTGGACACCTGTAATCCCAGCACTCTGGGAGCCTGAGGCAGGAGGATTTGGTCCAGGCTGGTCAGTTTAGTAACTTTAGTGAGACCCTGCCTCAAAGAAGTAAGAAAAGGACTGGGGATGTAGCACTGTATGAAGGTGTTGAGCTCAATCCCAGTACAGCAGTAAACAAACAGAAGGCTGAGAGAGAGTGCTAGGCCTGGTGGTGCACACCTGTAATCCCAGCACTTGGGAGGCTGAGGCAGGAGAATCGCCAAGAGTTTGAGGCCAGCCTGAGCTACGTAAGTGAGTTCTACACTACATAGTGAATACCGTGTCTTAAAAAGAAGGGCTGAGAGAGTCCACTAACGGGGCAGAGTCTGCCAGGAAGTACTCTCTCATTTCCTGTAAAGCCCCCTGTGTGTCTGGAGCAGCACTTCATGAGACAGAACTTGGCTCAGCCTCCCCTGTCATCCCAGAACTGGGAATGCGGCCCATCCCTGCTGTGGTCCCCGCATGCCCTTCCTTTTCTTTGGGGGACTTTTCTCACTGTCTTGCTCCTACAGGCAGCAAGCGCTCATTTCACTGGGCCTCGGTTTCCTTGGCTGGAAGAGGCTGCTGAGGTCATCCTGGAGGCTCTTCCCTGTACCCTGGGAGCCCTGGCTCTGGCCTGGCAGGTGTCAGCAGTGGGTGCCTCTGAGGTGGCTCCGGCTGAGGGCTGGTGACTTCCCTCCTTTCTCCCCTCAGTGCACAGCGCCTCAAGTTCCGGCTGAACCTGTATGAGCTGAAGGAGGGGCGGCAGATCAAGCCCTATACCCTCATGAGCATGGTGGCCAACCTGCTGTATGAGAGGCGGTGAGTAGGGGTGGCCCAGGGCCCAGGATCGCGGCATGGGGGGCAGGGGACCCGAGGGGCTCCTCCTCCTCTTCCCAGTTCTTACTTGCAGGGCTCTCTCTTCTCTGGGTCTGACAACCAAATAGGCAACAAGTAAAGTACTTAAGAAAAACACAAGTCAGGCGTGGTAATGTACGCCTGTAATCCCAGCACTCGGGAGGCTGAGGCAGGAGGATCATTTTGAGTTCAATTCCAGCCTGGGCTACAAAGTGAGCTCAAGGCCGGCCTGAACGGCATAGTGAGACCCTGTCTCAAAAAAACAAAAAACAAAAATGTAAACGGCAAGGGCCACTGCAGTAGTGAGTGATACATGCCTGTCATCCTGGCTACTCAGAATGCTGCAGCAGGAGGATCGCAAGGTTAAGCCTGGGCAACCTAACAATTTAGGGAGACCTTGTCTCAAAATAAAGTAAAAAAGGCCGGGAGCGTAACTCAGTAATAGGGTGCTTACCTAGTGTGCAGGAAAACATGGATTCATCCCTCAAACCACAAAAAACAAACAGAAACCAAGAAGGCAAGGAATGCATGTAGCAGTGAACCTAATTGTCCCATCGAGGAATGTGTGGGGCCCCTCCGGCCAGGAGCCACCAAACTCCCCAGCACCCCTTGTAGCACCACATCTCTGCCTGCAAAGGGGCCTCAGCAGGGGTTGGTTTTGTCAGGACAACACAGTGTCAAAGCTCGGTGGAATTGAAGGGACTCAAAACCCTTCACCCTTCCTGGCAAAATGGCTGGGTGGCCAGGGTACAAGTTGAGCTTTTTCTTTTCCTTTTTTTCTTTTTAACCTTTGAATTTGAAATAGTTTTAGACTTCATAGAAAGGCTGTATGCCAGGCGTGGTGCTGTAGCCCAGCAAGTAAGAGGCTGAGGCAGGAGGATCTTTGCAAGTTCAAGGCCAGCCTGGGCTACATAGTAAGACCCTATCTCAAAAACAAAACAAAAAATGGTCATATAATTACTCTTTAGCTTTCAAAATTCAGTTTCCTGCTTCCATACCTGGAGTAGTTTTTTTTTCTTTTCTTGTATTCTTTTGGCCATCCTGGAGATGAAATCCAGGGCTTCATACTGAACTACATAACCAGCCCTTTTTCTTAATTTTTCTGCTCAGAGACAAGGTCTTGCTAAGTTTCCCAGTGGGACTTAAACTTGCAATCCTTGTGCCAGCTTCCCAGCGTGCTGGGTACAGGTGTGTGCTGTACCCAGCCTAAGTTACTTTTATAAAGCTAATTCTGGAGATTTTGCCCTTGGAAAGCACTGCAGGCTGATAAGACATGAGTGATGCCTGTGTTCGTCTTGGGGCCAGCAGCCACCAGTCACCAAGCACTTTGTACCTACAGACCTGAGGCTGATCCTTCTCAGCGCTCAGTGTCTAAAACAAGTTTCCAGTCAGCTGCTCCCTGCTTTTGCTGAGCCGTGGGATTAGAACCCGCTAAGCCCCCACCCGTCTTGCCTGCTAGGAGGCTCAGAACAAAACTTTAGTGTGAATGTCTTTTTTGTTGAGTTTTGGTTTTCGGTGTTTTTCCTACAAAGAGCCTCAGACACTCCCTAAAGGAGTAGAGGTTTCACTAAGATCTGCTCTGTAGTGTGTGTAGCGAGTCTGTAGGATAAAACAGCAGGGCTAAGTATGTCTG
>PVLD010014224.1:0-41112 GCA_004027595.1 Dinomys branickii
AATAACACTATTGTAATAGGGGACCTAAACACCCCTCTGACGCAAAGAGACAGGTCAACCGGACAGAAACTCAGCAAAGAAATAAGAGACCTGAACCAAAAGTGTGAACAGATGGACTTAGTAGATGTTTACAGAGTGTTCCACCCCACAGCATCAGAATACACATTTTTCTCAGCTGCACATGGGTCTTTCTCTAAAACTGACCACATTCTAGCCCATAGAGCATATCTACCTAAATGCAAAAGAATTCAAATTATCCCATGCATATTATCGGACCACAGTGCAATGAAATTGGAAATTAATGACAAAGAGAAATCCAAAAACCACATAAACACTTGGAAATTAGACAACAACCTCCTGAATAACCAATGGGTCACACAAGAAGTTAAAGAAGAAATTAAACACTACCTACAAATAAATGAAAACGCAAGTACAACCTACCGGAATCTGTGGGATGCAATGAAAACAGTCCTCAGAGGGAAATGTATAGCAATGAACTCATATACAAAGAAAACAGAAAGAGAGCAAATAAATAACCTAATGATACATCTCAAACTCTTCGAAAAAGAGCAACAAGCCAAACCAAGAGCCCAAAGAAGAGAGGAGATTATAAAATTCATGGCAGAAATTAATGCAATTGAGATGAAGAAAACTCTACAAAAAATTAGTGAATCAAAGAGTTGGTTCTTCGAAAGAGTAAATGAAATTGATAAACTCCTAGCCAACCTTATCAGAAAAAGAAGGGAAAGATCTCAAATTCATGCAATAAGGAATGAAAAGGATGAAGTCACTACAGATCCCACAGAAATCCAAAAGATCATTAATACCTACTTTGAAAATCTGTATTCCCATAGGGTAGAAAATACAGAAGAAATGGACAAATTCCTAGAAAGGTACAAATTACCAAAATTGAATCAGGAAGATGTAAAAATCCTGAACAACCCAATATCAATTAATGAGATTGAAAACATTATTAAAAACTTACCAACAAAGAAAAGCCCGGGCCCTGATGGATTCACAGCAGAATTCTATAAAACATTCAGAGAAGATCTAACGCCAACACTCCTCAAACTCTTCAGTGAAATCGAAAAGGAAGCAACTCTCCCCAACACATTTCTGGAGGCAAGTATTATACTGATACCAAAGCCAGAGAGGGACCCAACAAGAAAGAGAGCTACAGGCCAATATCTCTAATGAACATAGATGCAAAGATACTCAACAAAATACTGGCAAATAGATTACAGTGAATCATAAGGAAAATTATACACCACAACCAGGTAGGATTCATTCCTGGAATGCAGGGATCATTCAATATTTGCAAATCAATAAATGTAATACACTATGTTAATACAGTCAAAGAAAAAAACCACATGATGATCTCAATAGATGCAGAAAAGGCTTTCGATAAAGTCCAACATGCATTCATGTTAAAAACCTTAGAAAAAATAGGAATAAATGGCCTCTACCTCAAACTTATCAAAGCCATCTATAATAAACCCACAGCCAACATCATACTAAATGGACATAAACTGAAAACTTTCACTTTAAAGTCAGGAACAAGACAAGGATGTCCATTGTCACCACTCCTATTCAACATAGTTCTGGAAGCATTAGCCAGAGCAGTCAGACAAGAGGGAGAAATAAAAGGAATAAGGATAGGAAAGAAAGAAGCCAAACTATCACTATTTGCAGATGACATGATACTATACATGAAGGACCCCAAAAACTCCACAAGAAAACTCCTCGAATTAATTGACCAATTCAGCAGCATAGCTGGATACAAAGTCAACACCCAAAAATCGATAGCATTCCTATACACGAACAACAAACAGACAGACAGAGAAACTGAGGAAACCATACCTTTTACAATAGCATCCAAGAAACTGAAATACTTAGGAATCAATCTAACAAAGAATGTGAAAGTTTATTCAGTGAAAACTTCAGTACTTTGAAAAAAGAGATCAAAGAGTATTTCAGTAAATGGAAAAACATACCCTGCTCATGGTTAGGAAGAACTAACATTGTAAAAATGGCCATACTACCAAAACTGTTGTACAGATTCAATGCACTTCCCATTAAACTACCGTTAGCATACCTCACAAATCTAGAGAAAATATGCCTCAAATTCATCTGGAACCAGAAGAGACCCAGAATAGCAAAAGCAGTCCTGGGCAATAAGGACAAGTCAGGTGGAATCACAATCCCTGACCTGAAATTATACTACAAAGCTACTGTAATAAAATCAACCTGGTGCTGGCTAAAAACAGACCTGAGGATCAATGGAACAGACTGGAAGATGCAACCATAATGAAAAACCCACTCAGCTACCTAATATTTGACAAAGGGGTCAATCAAACTCACTGGAAAAAAGAAGGCCTGTTTAATAAATGGTGCTGGAAAAACTGGCTTGCCTCTTGCCGAAAACTGAAAATAGACCCCAGTCTATCACCATGCACCAAACTCAGGTCAAAATGGATCACAGATCTCAACATTAAAACAGAAACTCTAAATCTATTGGAAGAGAAAGTAGGTAAAAATGTTGAAGACATAGGGGTAGGCAGAGAATTCATGAACAAAAATGAAACTGCAAGGGAAACACTTCAAAGAATCAATAACTGGGACCTCATCCTGCTGAAAAGTTTTTGTACATCTAAAGAAATCACCAGCAAAGTAAAAAGAAAACCCACAAATTGGGAAAAAATCCTAGCTGGCTGTCCCTCAGACAAAGGACTGCTATCTAGAGCACACAAAGAAATAAAAAGCATGTACCTGTGCAAATTCAAAGACCCAATACTGAAATGGGCAGCTGAGATGAATACACACTTCTCAGATAAAGAAATACAAATGGCAAATAAATATATGAGAAAATGTTCCACATCCTTAGTCATTCGAGAAATGCAAATAAAAACAACATCGAGATTTCATCTCATCCCAGTAAGACTGGCCAGTATGAAAAAATCATCCAATAACAAATGCTGGCAAGGTTGTGGAGAAATAGGGGCTCTATTACACTGCTGGTGGGAATGCAGACTGGTGCAACCACTATGGAGAGCAGTTTGGAGATTTCTCAGCAAACTAGGTCTAGAGGTTCCATTCAAACCAGCTATTCCCCTTCTGGGTATTTTCCCACAAGATCTGAAAACATCATATCACTCTGATATATGTGCACCCACGTTTATAGCAGCACAATTTGTAATAGCTAAAATGTGGAAGCAACCCAAGTGTCCATTCACAGAAGACTGGATTAAAAAACTGTGGCATTTTTATATAATGGAATATTATTCAGCTATAAAGAAAGACAGTTTGGGGGACTTTGTAGGCAAGTGGTCAAAACTGGAGTCCATACTCATAAGTGAAATAAATCAGCAGTACATGAGCAGGCAACGTATTGTATCACTGGTGTAAGAACCTGAGGGTGGGAATATAAACTAAGAGACATGAAGGAAATCTGTTCAAAAGCAAGAAACAGATGGGACGAGGGAAAGGAGAAAAGAAAGAGATAAAAACGTATGTATGTATATGTGTAGATGCATATGTGCAGGAGGGCTAACATGGATCTACTATTGTATTATATCACTTAATGCTAAGGAATAGTTGATGACAGGTTATTCGATCAATCTTGTATGTCTGTATGTGTTATCCTGAGCACACATTTTAAAGATATCAATTTGCAAAGCAGCAACTACTGTTGGTTTTCTGATGCTTTGTCTACAATTCAATTCTGATCTTACTGTTATTGTACTACTTTGTGCCTCTTTGTTAATGCTTTCCGGTTCTTTTTTTCTTTTTTCTTTTTTTTTTTTTTTCGTGTTGTTGAGATGATCAATTGTTTGACCAGTTTCGCATGTCTGTATTTGTGTTCATGAATATACACTTCGAAGATATCAATAGGTAAAGCAACAACCATTGTTGAGTACATGTCACATTGTCTGTAAATCAGTTTTGATTGTACTATTTCTTATGCTACTTTGTGTCTGTTTGTTAATATGTTTTTGTGCTTTTTTAAAATAGAAAAAAAAGAGAGTAGGGAGGGGAGGATCAATATTAATTGCACTAAAAAGGAAATATAAATCCAGCTCACTTAATTTTGAGAAAAACTCAATTGATTTGTAACTCTCCCTGGAGTCTCACATCTTTCCAGATTGAAATCACTGTAGTTTTTCAACTTAGAAGCCATTAGATGAAAACCAAATACCTTTAAACATAAGGTATTTGATATCCCTTCCTCACCATTTCTCACTCAAACGTTATTCCCTGAAAACATGGATTTATCACGCTCACACAGAAATATGAGGGACATGCCAGGCCACATAACTGATATGCTAGTGCAAATAAATAAAAAGCTAAGATGAAATGGAGGGGAAATGTTGACTTTCACAAATTAATGTTACCAGATGAAAAAAAAATCCAGTTGTGATTGTGCAAACAAACAGAATCTTTCTGAGTTCCATTATAATCAGCATTGTGAAAGTCCCACAGACCGCAATTCTGGGCCCTAATTCTGAGGTAATTCAGTTAAAATCCCTTCATTTTACCTGAATTACCCAGGCAATTAAGGTGATAATTTTTTTTCTTTTGGTTCTAATTACTTCAAAGCAATACCTCAAGGCATTTTGCAACAAAATTAATGAGTTTTCTATCTAATCATGTGAAATGCCAGCAGGACTAAACTTGACATGTGCTATAGAAATAGAAGAATTCTCAGAATAGTGTGAGTGTCAGGAAGAGTCTTCGAAACGAAGTGGGAGAGGCTACTTGAGCAGGGGAAGTGGGAGTCCTTACAGTCCTTATAAGCTCTTGGCTTTTATTTTGAGCAAGAAGTGACACAAAGAAAATGCTGTTTGGTTGAACTTCAGTTCTGGCTGGAGTTACTAAGAGGGTAGAAAGGACATTGTAGGCTAAAGGAATAAACCTAAGATTATGGCAACTTAAAACTGTATGGCAAAAGAATAAGCATGTGTTGTTTCTGTATGGAAGATTAATATTAGGAAATGGTTGGACTTGGTCTTGTCTGTTTCTGGAAAGGGCTCTGCATGTTCAAACATTTTAATTTTCATTTCTGAAAAACAGAAAATGGCCGTGGGGTAAGGGTACTGATGTTTATTGAGAATACTGCAAGGGCCATGAGTAGTATTCTACGTGGGTAGTTCATTAAATCCTAAATGACTTCTATAAAGTAGATGCTATTAATATTGTTTTGCATATGTGGGAACTGTGGGAACTTTCTGAAAGCTGTAATCTTTGGGCATCAGTTTTAAACCCAACTCTTTCCATATTAGTTATACAAACACTGGGTGAGTATGTGCACTACACTAGGTATCGGGGAAGAACAATTAATGTAGGAAGGACCTTGCCCTGGAAGGCTACCTCCCAGAGCTAGGCTATAGATTTGAAGCTAAGGTATCCAGAGACTACCTAACTCAAACTGCAGTCTGGTGAGGAATTTAGACAAGAGAGAGTCCAGAGGATTTTAAAATAATATTATTGGAAATAAATATCAGAAATAAAGAAGAGGAGAGAATGAGGCATGATGGGAAATGATATCAACGATTGTTGGTGGTGAATTAGACACAGGTTGAAGAAAGAGTTAAAGGTGTCCTCAGGGTCACTAGTTTGGGTGGCTCTAGGACAAGTGATAGCCAGAACTCCAGAGCATGGTAGAAAGAATCTTCAGAAGTTCGAGCCAGTTAGAACATTTAAAAGAAGCAAAGCACTCTTACTATAAATTGCTGGTGGCAAATGCAAGAAATATGCTGCATTTACTTGGAAAGGACATTTATATGTAGATCTGAGAGATATTGGACAGGAACCTGGAAACATCCTGTAGTTTAAATTTTCATATCTTCTCCTCAATAAGGCAGCCACGATATTGAATCTCTGCAATTAAATGGTTATAGCTGTTATTGATGTTTTATTTTTCATGGCACACAGTGACAGAAATGTCCACACTATTCTATACTTCCTGACAAATTCACCTGACTATCCCAGGCCTAGAGAACTTCTGCTTAGATTTACTGTATTTTTCCTTTGTACTTGGGATTCTAGAATCTGAAAACAGGTTAGGTATTAAAGGATGTATTTTGAAGGGTTTGGTTGAAAATTTTCAGAAATCTAGTTTTTTTTTTTTTGTTTTTTTTTTCTGACATCCTATAGATACCCATAAACTTGATACTGGCAGTGTGAGATTCTGAAGGAAAAAAGAAAACAGAACTATTTTGTTTGGCATGTTGTTGCCATATAGTACATGTTGTCATCTTGAGAGAGGAGACTGGATGATTTATGCTTTACTTAAGGTAGTAGGGTTTTCTAAAACTTCCTATAAAGTAATCCTTTTCTAGGTTGCAAAATTCCTCATGGAACCCTTCAACTTCAGCCTTGTCCCCACTACAAAACTATGTACCTGCGATAAAAAGCAGTAGAGGTTATTTGAAGGTTGAGCCTTGGTGTTGAAGGATCTTAACCAATGTGTAATGCATAGGCATGTGCTACTGCTTCATAAGTATTTAACAGTCCCTCTCTGAAGTGAGCGCTCCCTCTCAACTGTCAAAGCCATTTAACTCTGGCTAGGATCATCCTTAATTCAAATCCTTCCTTTGCATCCCCTTCCTCATGCTGCTCTGTGGTGTTCAGTGCCTCATTCTCTCAGAAAACTTACCTCCCCTCATCTCTACTGAAAATTCAAACTCCACAGGATTGTTGGTTTAAAACAAAAACTATCAAAGAAATGTTATTTACCAGGCATAACTATGCACTCCTCCTCTGTACATCTTCTGAGGTCTTAATGAATGACCAACTATCTCACCTTACCTAGGACTAAGGCATTTCAGTGCTACAACCTGAATAGTTCCAATGTGGGACTCAAGGCACAAAGAGGAGAAGATGCTTTCTAACGATGACAGGAATTAATTAGGGATTTGTTCCAGATCTTCCTGATCTCACTCCCTAACCTTTTTGTTTGGTTGCCCTGGCTCTGCCAAGGGATTGGGAGTTAGATTAAAGAGTGACACCAAATTTTAGTGCCTAACATATATTTGCATTTTTAACTGGAGCTGTAATAGTGTTGAATATTGAGAAGACAGCTCTTTGTAGATGTATGGGGAGGAGGTGCTGACTGGAAGCAAATACCAAGAATTGGGCATTCTGTGAGAGCAGGAGCATTTGCAAGAGGTTCCTTGGGAGTTCTCTGTCACAGGATGCTGTGCACTGGGAGTGCAGGGGCGGGCACAGCATGCATCTCAGAAACACAGATCACTGTGAATCATTGTTGGCGAAGGGCTCCCTGCAATCTCAGCTGCCTCCTCGAAACCTACTGCTCCCAAATCAGCACACTGATTTAAATATCTCATTTTCTAGGAACATTTTTTTACAGGCAGTTGTGTTTCATTTTTAAAGATCTAAAGCCTAGGTTTGTACTCTTGAAGATGATTGTGTGTGTGTACACATGTGATCGTGTGTATGTATGCACGTGTACTTGGTGAGGTAGTTAAGGGTTCAGTGTTCATCCCAACAACCACTGGAAATATTTTTCCTCCTTTGGTGCCAGAATGTCAAGGACTGAGCAGAGTTGCTATAAAGTGTCACAGTGAGATCTACTAGGTGCATTTGTTTCTAACCTTAGCCCCTAGATCTAAAAGATGGGCTGAGATCAACCAAATGCTCGAATTCTAAATGTCTGATTTCTGGTTCTTGTTTTATTCTGAAGCTTTTGTTTAAGTTTTCTGCCCACTAGACATGCTGTTAATATCCTGTATTTTCTACTTTCATGTTTCAAAAATTTTTGATATTTATAACTACTCTCACAGGATAAAAATATGTGTAGTTATATGCATTTTTCCCTATTAATTTCCTCACTGTTTTCTAGTGTTTGATCATTTGATGGTTTTCCTCTCTCCAATCCTCACACGTTATGTGTTCTACCACTGAATCTCCTGTGCACTGGTTCTTTTCTTATCAAAGTGTTACACTGAGATAGGCCCGAGAGGAAGAGTTTTTCATGAATAACTAATGATCATTTTTAATTAGCATATCAATTGTTTGTATAGAAATGGTGCTGCTGAATTACTTGCAAATGATTTAAAGCAGTGAATTCACACCTAAGTAGTTTTAAAGATATGTCCATCAAGCCCCAAGAACTATTATTTATTTTGTAATTTTGCTTCCTATGTAATGTAAAAGGGAATTTCTACCTATTCTAAAGGTACAACTATACCTTGTTCCTGCTTTGGTTGCACCTTAAGCATCTGAGGCCCAGCGGCGAGATGGTCACAAAGGAAGCGATGCAAAAAGACCTAACATTTGTGGGGTCATCTCGTAAGTGTCAAGCGCTCTTCCAAATGCTCTGTTTGCTCAATTTAGGGCTCATAATGATTCTATTAATAAATGCTCTATGATACTATTTTATACATGAGAAAATTGAAGCTTGAAGATATTAAGTAGTATGTCTAGGTTCACAGACCTGCAAAGTAAAAAGCTTAAATTTAGATCCAGGAAGTACTGGCTCCTTTACCTAACAGCAAAAAATATATAGAGAGATATAGGTAGGTACAGATGCGGATTAGGTACAGATGTATAAAGTTAGGTATAGAGGCAGATACATAGCTATAGATGGTGCATAGATAAATGTTTTATCACTGGAGTATATATTGAGCACACAATAAATGGTGGTACAGACATTGATAAATAAGATTCACCCTGCCCTTGAACAATGTAGTGGCAGCAGAATAATGGGAACTGATAAATTAGAGTACCCTGAGATAGAGATTAGCATTTAGGCAGGAGCAGGAGTCCTCTGGGAGAGCATTAGCATATTGTTTCTGAAGGGAGAAATGTGATACTTTTAATACATTTGCCACTTAAACAAAGATAATACACTCAGAACTGGAAAATTAGCATATTTGAGACAAGGAAAAGATCAAAGAATCACAAACTTATTTTCTGATTAGACACTGTAGCTTGTTGAGAGATACTCACTTTCTAATTAAATACTAACTCAAAATAGCTTCATTACTTTTCTGTGTCCAAAAATGTTGACTATAGACTTACACCAAGGCAAAATGGTAAGATTTCCCTCATTTAACCATCACTTTTCCGAGAGTAACAAAGCAGAGGCATGTTGAATGGCATTTACCATTTGGGTTAGTGACACTCTGGCCTTGAAGGGTGTCTAAACACAAGATTTGCACATTGGTGACTGGCCGGCTGGATCAGAGTTTTGTACATATTCCTAGGTTCCATTGTTGTGGCAATAATATGGTAAATCTAGGAACAGCCTAGGTCTCTATATTTAAATTCTCCAGCTGAATTCTGTGTACATCCAACTTTCAAAGCTACTGGTCAAAGAAATCCTCATAAATTCAGAAAGGCACCCATATGATAGCTAATTTTTTCTGATTATCTCATTTTAGGCAATGGACTGGTAGGTATCTGTGGGAAAAGGAAGATCTCAATTCAGGTCAACACGTTCTACTCACAACCTGGGAACCTGGGAAAAATTTCTTAGTCTATTTGTTTTCTTAATCTTTCTTATACGTTTATTGCGAGTATTATATATAATGCACATAAAACATCTAGGCTTGCTTTAAAGATGTGTTCAATAAACATTAGAATTCATAGACATATATATACATCCATGCATACATTTCACATCACACAAAAACTGACCTGCCCTGTGTTCTACTTCTGGATTTGTTAACCTAGAAAAGTAGTATGGGGTTGCTGAAAGAACAATCAATCATTAATGGAGTTCTAATCCCCTCCTGAAAGTAACAAATATATAGAATTGGTTATGTCCAGCCACTCCTAATCTCTGTTTCTTTATGAATTAAAACAAAAGAAGATAAATGAGATTATTTTTCTAAGGGCTTTTTCAGGTATAATATTGAGCTTCTGAGCTACTTACTTGCACTTAGATATTATAACCTAATACCCTTAATATCCATTACTTGCTGATAAAATAATCTGTACTTTAATCCAAAGAAATGACTGATGTCACTTAACAGCCTATGCATAAGCCTGGCTCAGAGTGTGCCTAGAATAACTAAAGGGTATAGCTAAATCCTGGTTGTTCAACAATGTTCAAGCAACTTACCTAGCAGCAAACAATCATGTTGATAATAATTTCTGCAAAGAAAAACCTGCACAAAGATTTTATCATGGACTTTTTGGCAATTGATAGCTCACAGACAGTGAGGCCCCTTTCCAGGACAGAGCTCTTCTATCTGAGGTCTAGTCAGGGTAGAAATATAACTACCCTCCATGGGGGAAGTGTAAGGGCACATATCATATGCAAATTCATGCATACAGAGCAATCCAAATTTTTACAAAGGATGCTCAATCAACAAGGAAATTGAGCTCTCCAGAAATAGTAAACATTTTGAAAGCTCACAATGTGTGGAAACAGAAAACCTATCGAAATATCAGAATGCAGGCATGTTTAGAGGTTGGTGCATTTACGGATTAGATAAATTTCCACCAAATGAACTAAGTTAAACATTTCCTAGGGTTTAGTACTACATGAACTTGCTGATTAAATAAGTGTGCACCTGATTATCTACTATTATTTTTTCTCTAACTTTCCAAAAGAAAATATATTCCTTTTGTATGTTAATATCATAGATCAGTTCCTAGGTTTTGTCTAGGTTTAGTATTTTACTAACTTATATTTATAAGTTTTGAACATAATAATAAAAGTGTTTGAACTCTCCTTCCCATATTGATTTTTATATGTATTTTGTAAAATACATTTAACAGCAGAAATAGTTTCAGAATGGAAATTTCATTCTTTTTCTAGTGTGTTTTTATCCATTTCCATGAATGCTCAGGGCCAAGTTAGTCACAAATGTAGCCTATGTGAAGTTTCTCTTTAAGGATTTTTGGGGTTTGTTACTGTCGTTGGTGGTGGTTGTTTTGTTTTGCTTTATGTTTTGTTTGAGACGGTCTTACTCTTTAGTTCAGGTTGGCCTTCAGCTCCCTTTGTACCCCATGCTAGCCTCAAATTCCCTAAAAACTTTTAGCCCTGGCCTTCCAAATGCTGGGATTACAGGTGTGTGCCACCACATCCAGCTAAGATTTCATAACTGCTAGGACCACACTTTGGTCAAAATATATTCTTGGTACCTGGTCTACACTCATGCCATCTTCATCACCCCTCACCTAAACAGAATCCCAGCTTTCACCAGATGTCCTTTGGAAAGCCTCTTGTTAAATTTATTAATGCGCACTACTTTCTCCAATTATAATAAGTACAATAAATTCTTAAAGCAAGGAAATTCAGCCTAAAAGCATAACATTTCAGGTTTAAGTAGAGGTAGTCTTTAAATTTGGAGGAGTTTCTGGGTCTCCTCAAACCACATAAAAGTCATACCTTCATCTGGCGTGGAATGTTGTTGCTGAGTTTTCAGTGATTAGCCAAATTGAGCTAATTGTTACAAGAGACAATTCTTAACTAAGGCAGCCATATACATATATACATATATATATAGGATAAAATATATGTGTATATAATGGATACATATATATATATATATATATATATATATATATAATAACATAATGGATAAAACAATGACCCAGAGAAATGGCTTTTGCTCTCATCAAGTTTTCAACTGTGGTGAGACTGACCTTTCTTGGAAGAAAATGCCCGGGTGAATATATATGAGCTAGAAAGAGAAGAAAATACCAGGCCACAACTTTATGAAGGATGGAGTAACCTTATTGCTATGTGCCAATAAACGTGGTAATATCAAAACAAAGCCTCACTATGAGGCTCCGTGACTATTCAGAAAACATAAAGTCATGAAGAATAGGGCCAGGGCTCATTTGGATATCCAATGCAAAAGCGTGGGTAACAAGAGTGATTTTTCTTGAGTCAGTCAGGGAGGTTTTCTGTCCCACTGTTAAGAGATATGTGGAGGATAAATGTTTACCACTCAGAGCTCTCAGCATCATTGACACTGCTCCTGTTTATCCATGAGACTTTCAAGAACTGGTTGAAGAATTCTTATGACTCTCAGTTGATTTCCTTCCACCTAATACAACTCTACTGCAGCCTATGGGCCAGCAGGTTATAGTATAGCTAAACTTTAAGAAGCTACACACCAAGAACCTATTCCCAAAGTGCTTCCAGATGATCTCAGATACAGACTTAACCCTTAAGCAGTTCTGGAAGGAATATTACAATGTACTTTTCTGTATGCGTGAATTGAGAAATCCTGGGCCAATGTCTCTGTAAGGACACTGAGAGCTACCTGGAAGAAAGCATGCCCTAAAATTGTACAGGAAAATGACTGATAAGGTTATGCAGAGTCTGAGCCTTCAGTTGACACTGTGATTGGTGACTTTGTCATGATAACAGAGCCCATAGGTAGATATCAGTGATGTTGAGGAACTGATAGAGGAACACTGAGAGGAACTGCCTACAGAGGAACTTTAGCAACTTCTGGCTGAGCAACAGAGAAGGGCAGTTAAGGAGTTTTCTGAAGAGCAGGGGGAGTATTAACAATCAATAAAGTGATATTCTTCTAAAATAAAGGAAACTCTGAAAAAAATGAACAGAGCTACAAACATTTGTAGAGAAGACCCACCCAGAGGGGGAAAAAAGTCATTGTATTCACTTGCTTAATGACAATGTTACGGCATACTATAGAACAGCATTAAAGAAAAGACAGAAACAGACAACCTTAGACCAGTTTTTGGTTCTGAAAACGTTGCAATCTAGTGAGTGAAATGCCAGACATAGTGGGCTGCAGATTCTGCAAAGGAGAGAAAGGACATCAGAGTGCCAGATTCATGTCGTTTTTCTGGAGGGGGACTCTCATTTCAAACAATAACCACCTTCCATATCATCCTTCCTTCTTGCAGAGATGTCAACTTGAATGGTGAGTAGAGTATGAAATTGTTTTTGGTACACTAGGAACATTTTATAACATTTGGTGAACAGAGTAGGAAAATTATTGGTGTCTCTCATCAATTACACACATATATATGATGGATTAACTAATGGTAACTTGTGACACCCAGATGAACTGAGTTACCATGGTTCTGGGTGTGGAAGGCCCACCTGAGAATAGTTGACAACAGTATAAAAGGAGAACGGGAGAGGAAGATAGTACAGTGTAGATTCTCCTGGAGAAGCTTGTTACAGTGGTTTTCTTGATATGAACTCAACTATTCCCAGCATCAGAGGAGCTTGGGTTCTTGCTGTTACTGGGGATAGCTATAATTCTCCTCAGGGGAGCTTTGGTCTTTACCTGGAGCATTACTGCTTGACTCCAGTGCAGATCTCTCAGCTTGGTGGCACAGATCTTTTATCCCACTGGCACAGGCTTTCTAACTTCCACCACTGACCTTAGGCCTTGTCTTGGTTACTTTTCTCTCGTTGCTGAGACAAAATACCCAATGCTCAAAATGAAGGAAGGAAAGGTTTATTTAGCTTACAGTTTGTGGAGGTTTCAGTCCATACTTGGCTGGTTCTGAGGCAGAGGGCAAACTGTTCAGGGCAGCAGAGCACAGCAAAAACAACCAGAGCAAAAGGGAAGAACGGCTGCAAGCAGCCTCCTTTTCTTCCCTACATTGTAAACAGCCTACCCCCACCTAGGGGGCGTGTAGCTCTCACACAATCTCGATGCCCTCCTCTTCCATAGGCTCAGGATGTTTATAAAGTAAGCACACTGGCTTCCTGCTGAATCACATAGTTAACCTTTTAAACTTCCCAAATTAACACAATAAACAACATCCCAGAAGGGTAAGGGCATGTCCTTTTCACCCCAAGATCTACAACTGCTGAGTTACTCAGCTAAACCTCCAGGCTCCTCAAGTTGACACAATGTATCAACCATAACAGGCCTTCCCAGTGCAGATCCTTGATACAGACTTGCATGAGAGGTTGCCATCAGCTCTAGGCAATTTAGCTGAACTTGCAGAGAACATTTGCCTGGAATCCAGGCCCTCAGCTGGATTCTTACGGTCTCTAGTGTGTAGGTAGATCTCTTGCATTCTTCTGCATGTGACTTTTTGGGTAAATATTATAATAATCATATAAATTATATGTCCTATATTAAATATATTTCCATGCAAACCCCAACTACAACATTTTACAACTCTTTTTACTATGCAAATGTTAGTTAAGGACAGCATTGGGAGGTTCAGACTGCATTATGGGATTTCCATTATTTCTTATAGGAAAAACAGTCTTGACTTACAACCAACTTGAAGTACAAGCAGCCCTTGAAGATGACCTGAGTTTGTAAATATAAGGGTCCACTGTATTACTCCAAATATTGTTCTAAAATGCAACCCTTAGTTTCCATTGCATTGCTCAATTATGCAATTTTCTTTTATTTTAATAAAGTATTTCCAGTAATAGAAACAAAATTATAAGATGCAGCCCAGATTTCCAATAAAGAATGATTCTGTACCCCAGTGGGGGTTCAGACCAAGAGACCTATTGTTTATAATGAACCTGAAAGAAAGAGCATCTGAGTCATTGTCTAAACCAGAGACAAAACATAAAGGCAAAAATTATGTGTTCCAAGATCAACCAGGCTGCTTTTTGTGTTTGTTTGTTTTGTTTTAATTGCTAACTGTGTATAAATGCGGAGCTAAGGTGGGGGAGGGAGACCTTAATAGTCCCATAAGGCAACCAATGGGCCTGACCACCACACTTCGGGCAGCCCATCACCCCTTCCTGCAGAGCCCCTTCCTCAGGCTCCAGCGCTCCCATGGGCACTGCACTGCAGATGCAGTGTTTTAACCAAGACAATGGGCCTCTTAAGTTCTGGCCTAGAATCTCCAACCCTATTAAACAGAACAAAAGCCGAAAAGAACTCCAGAGACAAATCAACTGGCCTAGAAAATGGGTGAGCCATTGTTATTGAAACATGTAAATTTAATATTAAAAAAGAAATTAAGAGAAGGGCATGGACAACTGAATCACCAAGTTTTTCCTTAAAAGGAAAACTCCACCCAGTAACAAATCATCTGGGGACACAGTTTACAAGCACACTGAAAACTGGGTTTGTAGCACACACTACTGTCAAAGTTTCCCTATCTTTCATGTTCTTCCAAGGAATTTAGCAGAATGTAACTAGTAAATACTTAATAAAAGTCTTCTGAGTGACTATGTCAATGGTTGAATGAATAATTAAAATAATGAATTAATCAGTGAACCCAGCACATTTTCCTAGGCTTCAACCACAGACAAAAATTAACTCTATCTAAGGTTATTTATAACCCCATGCTTTGTATGAAATCCAGACTGAGTGGATTGGTTATATAAATTTCCTTCAGGGCTCATCATGGCTATTTCTTGAGCTCTCATTAGATATCCATGCAGATTCAAGCAAGTGACAAGTGCTTCTCTTACAAGTACCAAAGATAACTTCATTGCTAACTTCAAACTTTTCCCTCAGTCTGCACCTGTCTTTCTGAGGCAAGTGATACAATTGAAAATGATTCATTAAATGTGTAGATCTGTATAATAGCAGAAATTATAAAGCTTGTTATAATTGAAGAAGTAGGCTTGATATAAAGACTGTTTATTTCCTGAAACTCAATTTAACATCCATTTTGAGAATCCTTTCTGAATGGGATGTCAAAATGTAATCTGAACCAGCTGAGGGTACTTCTGATCATCTTTATGCCCATCTCAGTTCCTAACTATCACATCATACAGTTATTTTTTCTCTGGATTTTACCAAGAAACTGGGCAAAAAGGCTTTATGAATAACCTCACATAATGGCATCTACCTGTGACTGCAGCAGTCTAAGAGGCTGAGGCAAGAAGATGGAAAGCTCAAGGACAGCATGGGCAATTTAGCAACTTACCAAGACCCTGCCTCAATCAATGAATTAACCAATCTGATAGGTTTTTTCCAGCACAAAGAGAGAAGTAAAGCAAAATATAAAATGCCTTTATTGTGGGTGTGGAGAAGACCACAGTAGCAGAAAGAAAGGAAACATGGAACTTCTGAGGGCTTGTTGTGGGATCCTGGGCTAAATAGGTCCAGGTGGGAGGCAGGGACTAGGAGGCCGACCTCCTGACATGGCAGACTAGGATTCGGGGGGAGTGTGGGAAAGAGAAACAGGATATTGCAAAAAGGGAAATAGGAAGTTGTAATTTGACTCAGGGAAAAAGGGTGGCACTTAGCATATGACCTTTAAAGGCCCACGCCATATTGGCTTTGACCTCTAGAGATCAGCGCCATATTGACTCGGCACCATACTGGCTGAACACAACACATGATCACCAGCGCCATATTGGCTGGTTGCCATAGTGACCAGGCAGGACAAAAAGCCAATCTCAATCAATAAAAAGGGCTAGAGATGTAGCTCAGTACAAAGGCCCTAGTTTCAAGCCCCAGTACAGAAAAGACAAAAAAAGAAAGAAAGAAAGAAAGAAAGAAAGAAAGAAAGAAAGAAAAAGAAAGGGAGGAGGAAGGGAGGCAAAAGAAAGAGAAAAAATCCAAAATAAAAGGCCTCATTAGGTCATGTCACCTACCCTAGAAATCTGCTGAGAGAGTAGGATGGCAGGGTCCTGTAACATCTCATTACAGCTTTCTTCTCTTTTGCTTTCTCATTCATCCCAACCAAAAGAATCTGTAGCGGGTTCGATAAGTAGTTTTCAGTTAGTTGGAGTAAAGATAGTTGTCCCTACCATTATAAGCTCTGACATTCAAGGGACTATTTTGAAATTCAAAAACACAAGAAGTGATCCATATTTTGCTTTATGTTATGTCCTACTTATATGTATGCATGTATTTGTGATGTTACCCTCAATAAATTTATAGGAAAATAAAATAACCCATTATAGATGGTTTATTCAATACATAAAGATACTGACATTTTATTAGCTATTTCTGAGAGTCTCATTTCCCCACACCATATATATACTTTCCATTTTAAATTAAAAATGGAATATTTGTATTGATCTACATTTGTTTGATTACTAGGGAGATTAAACATTTCCTTATAGGTCTATGGACCATTAGGGTTTTTATAATTATTTATCCATTACTTGAGCAATTCATTTGCTTATTTTGGTTAGGTCTTCACTGACTTATAAGAACTGTACATGGAAAATATTAATAAGCTGACTCATAAATTTAAAACATTTTTATGAATTGTTATCTGCCCCCTTAAAGTATTTATGATATGGAAACATAAAATTAAGAAATTTTATTTGTGATTCCTACATCCTCAGAACTTCTTTTCCATTGCGAGATGAGAAACATTTATTTTTGTGTTACATTATGCTTTCATTTTACATTAAAAGGTTCAATCAACACATTATACTTAGCTTAGAGTATGAGACTGAGGACTCTATTATTTTGTGTCATTTACCTATTATTTGTTCCAGCATAATGTGGTAATTATCTTCCTCCTTGGTCTAACTTGCACATTTATCATTCATTAACATTTCATGTATGACCTTCTTATGGACTCTGCTGTGCTCTGTTACCTCAGTACCAGTAAGAACTATTTCAATCTTTGGAGATTCTTAATAAATTTTAATGTTGGATAGGAAAATTCCACCCTTATTAATATGTTGAGGTTTCTTTTCCAAAATTTTCTTGAGTCATACTTTACTCATCCAGATAAAATTTAGAAATTCTAAGTGTTAGCATTATCATTCCTTGTTTTTCACCCTAACTTGAACCCCTCATCTAATCCATTCTGTACCCCAATGCCGTATATATAGTTTATCCAAAATATACTAAACAGTAATAATGATAGTATTATACCCCATTTGCCTTACATTCTTGAGCTTTCAAACTTTGGGTTTTTAATAGGGTACCCATTTCAGATTTGTCTCTTGGGGAAGAGAACATTGAAGCTCTCTGCTTTAGGGAACGGCTTTGTCTTTTCAGAGTGTGGAAGGAGAACACCATGAGAAAGCTGTGGAACTGCTCAAGGCTGCTAAGGACAGTGTCAAGCTGGTGGTCAGATACACACCAAAAGTCCTGGAAGAAATGGAGGCTCGCTTTGAAAAGCTACGGACAGCCCGGCGTCGACAGCAGCAGCAATTGCTCATTCAGCAGCAGCAACAGCAACAACAGCAACAAACACAACAAAACCACATGTCATAGGTGAGAAGAACCTTTACCTGCATAAGCGGGGTCTTTTATATAAGTACAAGTTTTCTATTTTAAAAAATATCATTTCTTATCTGAAACAAAGTCATTATATTTAATGCACAAATTAAATCAATCAGCAAAAATCCACTATCTGAAAAAATGGAAGCAGGATAATAGACAGGGTCTCACTGTGTAGCTCAGGCTGGTCTTGAACTCGCTGTGTAGCTCAGGCTGGCCTTGAACTCGCTGTGTAGCTCAGGCTGGCCTTGAACTCATGGCGGTACTCTTGGCTTTGCCTCCTGTGTGCTGGGATTACAGGCGTGCAACGCTGCACCAGGTTAACAGGATATGTGTGTCTCATGCAGCTCTACTATCCACAAATGTAAAATATTTTGGGAAAGAGTATACTTTGGAAGGAGCAAGTAAGTTCTATGATGACTTTATACAAATACAAGTTGGGAAAATACATGCACTGCACTCACCCAGATCCACATGAGAAGAGTGTGAGCTGGATTCTTGTCATCATTCAAGGCTTAACCAGCGGTCTTTACACAGTGCACAAACTGCACAACCTTATAGTACTCAACTTGCATTTTTGTATCTCACCTAGAATTCTAAGATACAATTTATTTAAAAAACTGCTCTTCTGAAAGAACAAAGCAGACACCTGGCAATGCCTATAATCTGAGAGAGCTTAAGGTTCTTTTAGCTCTCATTTAAAATATGTCTCAAGTTTCTCCTGCCATTTTCTAAATTCCACCATGTGACAAAGAATGCTAAATCAAGATTTGCTTTGTATTTTTAAGAAAATTTAGGAAAAAACTATTAATAGTAAAAAACACCACATGTGAAGGGCATATAGTATGTGCAAGGCTCTTAACAAACTTTCTCTGTAACCCTCTGAATAATCTTTTAAGAAAACTATCGGTAGAATCCCATGTTTTTGGAAAAACAATCTGAAGCTGCAGTAATGTCAGTGGACTCCTCATAAGCACACTTACAAGTAGCACAGAAGTATTTTTCTTGTTATGCTGCCAGGTATACTCTCAAAATCAGATATTCCAAAGTTACATTAACTTTCCTTGCTCTTGTGTGGAAAAGACAGTTTATGTCATTAGATACTTTTACACTGTGATGTCTGCAAGTGTGTATCGGAGATGAAGCTCAGTTCTTTTTTGACAAAATGATAATAATGTGTGATGGTGATTCCTAAGTTATTCATATAAGATTGCTCTGTGCACAACCAGAAACATTACCTGTATCATGAAGCTATCAATTGTTTTGTGACACTGGTGAAAAAGATGCCACACAGGAAGTAAAAACAAGCAGAGTACAGGATGTTCCCTTTGACACTCCCAGAAATTCAACGTTCTGTCTTTCAGAGCTTTCACAGTTTTATTCTATGTACTATATTTGTATCTTCATCTGAAATTATATTCTACCTTAAAAAGCATATTTATTGAACAACAGATACTTAATCAGCACTGTTATGAGCCAGCCACTGTTTGGTGAGCTGCAGAAAATCAGGAGCAAAGAAAAGTTCTTGTCATGATGCCTACAGACCGGTTGGAGGAGTGTCTTGGTTACGCTTCTCTCATTGCTGAGACAAAATATCTGACATCCAGAATTAAGGAAGGAGAGGTTTATTTAGCTCACCGTTGGTGGAGGTTTCAGTGGTGGTTTCAGTCCATACTTGGCTGGCTCCAAGGCAGGGTGGCACATGGCAGAGGGCAACAGTTCATGGCGGCAGAAGATAGCAAATGCAACAACCAGAGCAAAAGCGAGCAGTGAAGGCAAGCAGCCTCTTTCTCTCCATTACATATGCAAACTGTCCACCACAGGGGCAGGTGTAGCACTCACACACATAATCCCAACATTGGACTATGGATCAATCATAAATCTAGAAGCCCACCCTATGACTGCATGAGGATTTGAGGAGACATGCAGACACAAACCCTAACAAGGAGATAATCAGTAATAAAAGTAAAATAGCAAATACCTTTCTGGGACCAGCTGATTGCAGAATTAAAATTAGAGTGCAAATACAGACTAGCTATTTAGACCAACTTGTCAGCAAGACCCCTCAAAGGAGGTAACATTTAAATAAAGCTGAATGATAAGAAGCCACGCAAAGAGTAAGAGGAGGAAATCGCAGTGCAGTAGTGCATGATGTATATGTTGTTTGAAGGATAGAAAGAAACTCTGGATAGCTAGAGACTAATGAGTGAGCAAAGGAATATAAGGCCCATGAGACAGGTGATGGGCCAGGTCACAGACAGCTAAAATTAGAAAATTAGGTTTTATCTCAGTGGAAGGTGTGAAAGATGTTTGATCAAAAGACTGACAAGATCCAGTCTATGTATAAGTAGTTCATTCTAGTTGCTGTAAGAGTGGATTCTTGCTGGCCAAGAGTGGAACCCAAGACCAAGTAGAAGATTAATATAGAGCAGCCTGAGCAACTGCTACTGAGACTCAGATTAGGATGTGGTAGCTGAGATGGAGTGCTGCTTGTCCACAGCCTTCACCTCCGTGAACTATTTCTACTTTTGGGATCTTTTCAGAGGTCTTTTGGATAATAGTCCATTATTCTTATCAAATAGAAGTACGCTTTCTAACAACACTGTTGTTTCTTCTATACTGATTAGATTTAAAACAACTCTCTTAATTGATTCAAAATATTGATGCTGAGTAGAATTGTTCAATAGTGTTTTGAAAGCCGTATTTTTCCATTCAGATTTCTGAGGTCCTACTAAGAGCTTTCAGTGTGTCCTCATTTAATTATCTTTGGAAATACACAACTTGGTCCAAAACATTGGCTGGGCCATTAGTTTCATTTCCCCTCTCCATCAGTTTTCATTAAATCACCTCAATATTTCCCATTGTTTCCTTACCAAAGACACATTTTTAGCAAAAAGATATTAATAAACTCTGTTTTCTTTTGTACACAGTATGGTAAAATTCTGTTCATGTAAATATAAAATTTATATTTATACCTGTCCAGACAGTGCTTCAGTGCACCCAATATTGACCCATAAATTTTCACTTAGACAAGGAGTCAGCTTTAGTGATCTATTCACAGAATGGCGACTATAATATGTAGTTATGTTTTGTATATTTCAAAATCACTAAAACAGTAGACTTTGAATATTCTCACCACACAAGAAGACATAAGTGAGGTGACGGATTTGTTCGTTATTTTAATTTAATGATTCCACCACATAAACACACATCAAAACATCATATTGTGCCCCATAAATACATGTAATTATTGTCAATTAAAAATAAAAATTTCAAAAATTATTATCTAGAATACTATAAAACAAATGTGCCACAATGTCTACCTGGAGTTGAGGAAACTCTAGCGGAAAATTCATTTTCTTGCCTGAATTCTTTGCCTTATTATCCTTTCTGCTGATGCAATATAATATTTAGATAGAAAAAGAGAATTTGTTTTATATAAACTCATGCTTCATATGGCAAAAAATTAACTCAATTATTAAAATTGAACAAATAAACAATATGGTTCATACTAATAAGTTAGGTCTACATTTGAAATAACTATGTAGAGTTTCATATATAGTTATACAGTAGTTTCATCAGTCTCTTCTGGATGGGCATTAAGGTCACTAAATTTTGTGAACTTTATTGAATTTCATTTGTTAATACTTTGTTCAAAATTCTTACTATCTTTGTTCATGGAAAATATTAGTCTGTGGATTTATTTTCTTGTGTTTATCTCATTGTGTTTCTAGGGTAACTCTGGCCATATAGAATGAATTTGAAAATAATTCCCTGGGTTTTATCTTCATAAAGAGTAAAGAATTTTTATATTTTTTTCCCTACCTGAGCTGGTTATTTCGGAAGATTTGTTAATTTTTTTATTCAATTTCTTTTGTAAAGATTGACCTATTGCGATTATCTATTTCTTCTTGTATGAAGTTTTGCAGATTGTGTTTAAGGAATTAGTCCAGTTCATCTAGTTTATCAAACTTTTAAATGTAGTGTTGTACATAGCATTCTTTCCTTATCCTTTGAATGTCCATTGGATTTGTGTGCTGGCACCTTTGGTTTCTGATGTTAATAATTTATGTTATTTTTCTTTTTGTGTGTTAGTCTTGCTAGAAGCTTATTAATTTTATTGATGCTTTTAAAGAACTAGCTTTTGGTTTCATTGATTTTCTGATTCATTGGTTCTTTTCACTTTCACTCACTTGTGCTCCACTAATTTCTGTTATTTCTTTTCTTCTGCCAACTTTGTATTTAATTTTTTTCTAGTTTTCTAACATGGAAGCTTAGCTCGCTAATCGAAAATCTTCTTTTTTAACATACATATTCAACATTATAAATTTCCCACTACAACTCCTTTTACTGCGTCGTACATATTTTTATTTAAAATATTTTAAATTCATTTTCAGTTTTTTTCTTTGACTCGTTCTCTTCATTACAATAGAAGCAACTGGATCATCCCTAACAATGTTTCTATGTTAACTTTACCTGGTGAGTAGCCAGTTTCATCTGCAAACTTAACTTCCCTTTGACACATAATCTAACATGTGCACAAATTGTTAAGATTGGGACATGGAGGCATTCAGGATATGGGGAGCTACTATTCTGCCTACTGCAGTGACTCATGGAAGAACAAGCCAGGTGACTTGACCCAACTCACACAAGGGTGGAAAAGAGGCTTTTGTTTAACAGAATCAATTGTAAAATCTCTTAAATTGTAAATCATAATACTGAGAGAAGTCAGGAGCACACTTGGTGCAGATAGTTCTTCTCAGAGGGTGTTTTAGTGACTCACATTTTGAATATTCAGTTACTGTATCTGTTAGGCCTACTGCACCTCTGGACAGATAAAGAGCTCCAAGAGTCTTATCAGATGCACCAGATCTGAGTCTCTTTCCCTTGGAAAATACGACTATACAATAATTTTAATTAACTGAAAACTCAATATCTAGGTGTCTATCACTTACTATTTAACTGACCTTTAGGAAGCTAATCAATCAAAGACCAAGCAAAAGAGTTTGTTGTGAAGATTAATCCAAAAAAAATAAGACCCTTGGCAAAATATATGGCAATTAAGAAATGACTCAGTAAGTTTAGCTGTTTAAATTTTTAATGGTTAGCACCTTTTGCAGCTTATAATGATTATATCCACCAGGAAGAGTTTGCACATGTGTATAATGCATCTTACTTCTCTTTTTTTATCCCCTTCCCCTGCCTCTCTTCTCCCTCCATCTCTTGGTCCCCTTCCTTGCAGCAAAAGAAAAAGAAAGTTGTAGTAAGAGCAGTGACAGTAGTAAGAGCAGGAGTACAATAGTAGTGTAGTGGTTAAAGTGTCCACGGCACGCGTGCTTTCATATAATACCCTGGAAGATGACTTCTGCCAAGCACAGTGGCCTCAACTTATGGTTCTCAGCTCTCTCTGTAGCATCTAGTGGGGCTCAGAGCCTCCCCGTAGAAGACACAGCCACTGCAGTGTTGGTGCAGACAGAGAAAATGATTTTGTTAGAATCCGTTTTGTATGTGGGTTTTGGCATTCACTGAAATAAAACCTCACTTGAGAGTCAGAACGTAAATGTTATTTATGTTTCATGAAGAGAAGTAGATTCATCTGGAAGTGGTGAAAAGAAACATTCTACATTGGAAATGTTTCCAAATGAGTGTTTTTTTATTTCATTTTGGAGAATAACTGTGGCTTTCGTAGCTTTGTTTGGTAGCTACTTCCTTTATAAACATCGTGTTTTTTTTCATATGTGGAAGATTATGCATGAATGACAGTGCCCAAAATAATCTGTGCTGTTCTCATACAGAACGTGCTGGGGTGATATTTTTAGCACATTGTACTGGATAAATGAATACTAATGGTTGATTTCACTGTTCTTCCCCTTTTCAGGCTCTGGAAGAAAAGCTACTTGATCAGACATCTGATAGTCACAAATCTGAAATCGTGCTTCAGAATCCCAGCACATAGAAAAAGACAATACCAATAATTATACCTGTCAAGAAGCTGTGAACACATGGTGTATAAATTCTTTACCAAGGCAACTCAACACCTCCTTTCTCTGGGCCCGCATCCCCCGCTCGTGTACTCTTTACACACACAGACCTTCCATCCACCGCAGTGGGAGTTCCCAGTGGGTAGAGTGAGAGATTTTCCAGTCTACAGCCTGAAACAGGATAAGAAGAACAAAGTCTCTGACCTTTCAAATAGATCGCCAAGGCCAGGATTAAGTCAATCTTTGGTCTGTGGCTTTTCTGGTGAATAGCAAACCCCTCCTTAGGTTGTAGTTCAAACTGCATCAGTTCAAGGTTGCTGCCACTTGAGAAAAACGTACACACCGCCCCTCCCCGTGACCTGTCCCACAACCCATATTACTGAGTTATCTGAATTGGAATTCCAGTGAATTGAAAATTCAGCATCCATTCTCCTGAAAATGGCAAGTCACTATACTATATTCTCTTTTCAGGCTCTAGAAATAATTGGCTTCCTATTTTCTGTTTTCATGAATTTTTATGCATTAAGAAAATGGGACACTTTTAGCTCAACTTTTCATTTATTAGAAGCAAGGGTGGGAACCTAGTGCTATACTTTTTAATTTAAATATTGCTTGCATCTATTATTATAAATTCTAACAGTATATAATGTATATTTATTCCACAAAATATATATTATCAGAGTACATTTGTTATAATTTAGATTCTTTCCTTACCAAGAGTTATGCTCCTGGTAAATAAATTTTAGCAAAGGACCTATTGTCATGAACTGATCATATATATGCATACATATGTGTGTGTGTATATATATATATACTCTCTCAATTTTTCTTAAGTTTTATATTTTTGATTGATACACTCTGGAGAATCTGAACTCTATCTGTATACACTGATATTCTATCATAGATATTTGTTTCACATTTCAAAGCTTTGGGCTAAAAACACATATATATATATATATATGTATGTATGTGTGTGTGTGTGTATGTGTGTGTGTGTGTGTGTGTGTATATATATATATATATATAATTTCCTTTCAAAAATAGGCATATGCAAGCCAGTGGTATCAGTTTTATGAATGACAAATGCTTTCCTCTAGAAGGAAAGGGTACTTACTTTCACATAGTCCTATAAATAAATAGAGAAGAAAATATCTTTGGAAAGATCTGTTAAGAGCCATGCATACAAATAACAATTTTTTACTTACAGTAAATCTAGGCATCTAATCTGGCTTTCATTTATGGAATTAATAGGAAGTAATAGTAAGTGGGGACTTAAATACCTAAAGCACAAAATTTATCTGAGGAAAAAACAATTATTCCCAGTTAAGCAGTCTACATAAAGCATTAAACAGAGGCACATATTTGATTATTCCCTTTTCTCAACTGCAACCATTCATTTGCCAATGTACAATCATTTTGACATTTCAGATAGTCTCCCGCAAAATGGAAATTTATGAAACACAGTTAAGAGACTATTTTTTTGAACATTTAATAAAACCAACAGAATTACTTTGCCCCGTTGGGCAGTATGATGGTCAATGCTTAGTTTTCACTCGGCATAGATTCCCTTACAGGAGACAGACAGCAAGGGATCTGGGGGGGGTGTCAGCGTCTTGCTGTGGTAAGTCCCCACCCTTGAGAGCATAATCATATTTTATTAGAGTGAGGTGGGGATGTGAGCAGTGACAGTGAGGACCCTGACTGTAAAATAGGTTTATAAAAGAGACAAGCATGACATAGGGCATAAATGGAGACAATGAGTATTACTCAGTTTGAAAGATCTCATTTTTATAAGAAAAATTTAATAAAACATATATTTTAGTTATTTATCAAAGAACTATTAGAGGTATTCAGGCAGTGCCACGAGATTCTCATAAAGGAAATCATTGCACCCTTGTAACAAGAAAATGGTCGTCGACACATTTCAATACACTGTATTAATTTGGATCATAAGGTAAGTATGTTTTTGTTTAGCTGTTAAATGTTCAGTTATTATGAACTTACATGGTTTCATATGAGTATCAATATTATCATAGTATTACAGAAGCAACTATCAAATGAGCAGATACCTTAAACTTATGCTTTCTAGAAGTTTTGTATTTTTATGCTTTTTTGCATAATGTTCAGTGCTGATAAATGTATTCCAGGTTGTTTGTCAAAGTGAAGGGGCAATATGGTCTTGTACACAAATGACTAAAATTGAGTTTGTTCAAATGTAATCTTTCCCTAAATTTAATCACAAGGAACCATCCCTATCCCCTATACTTAAAGAAGCCATTTCTGGTTCTCTCACATTTCACAGAAATCAAAGGGAAAGAAAACAGTTACTATAATCTGTATTCATATTCTTTATTATTAGTGATCACATTAGAGCCACTACATACCCTATGTCATATTTTTTTTTAAAAAGACCGCTCTTTTTTGAAGCTCAATCCTCAATATAATAAACAAGTTAGACATTAAAAGCTAGGGATAGAATTTGTTGTGATTTCTCAAGGATCCTGGTGAATTTTGTCCCCTGATCAAGCTGGTGACCAGTTGAACAGATTTTTCTAAACTCCTTTCTGCTATGATTTTAAAAGCAGATACACAAAGCATAGCTCAGTGATAGAATTCCTGAACCTTTTCATTGTTGCACTTACATTTTGATTCTGCTGCCATATGGAATAGAACATCTGCAGGGATATAATGAGTTTAAATTGCAATTGACTTTAGAAAGAAAAACAGACTTTTGTGCTTCCTCAATGATGTATTCAACAGGGAATTCTCCAGTTATGTGAACCACCACTATCTTTTAAGACAAAATCTTTTTAAACACAAAATTTAAAGATTTTAAATACAAAATCTAACGTTCAGGGGCCTTTTAAGGATTTGAGACTATCGAGGAAGGACTTTGCTAGATGTGAATTATACCAATTTGCAAATGCAGTTTTCAACTGTGATCTTATCTCATTTAAGTTTATTCAGCTGTACATATAGGACTCCAAGACATAGGATATTTTGTCTACATTACTTTAAACATCTATAGATAATTGTGGATGTGTGAATAATGCCTGAATTTATCATCTTTTAGATAGTTGTGCTTACACATAGACTTTAAGTAAGACCAGCATTAGACAACATTATAAAGGAGAGATCAAGGTTTTGAAGATTCTTGGAGGCCAGTACAGAGTAAGATGTTCCAAAACAGGAAATAGTCCTCCTGCTCTTCTCCCTCTCTAGACCACAAGCTCTATGACACAGAAGAGGCTGTGACTGCCATATTGATTATTCAGCACAATACAGGTACTCAATGAATATTTGTTCAACGAATGATTAAAGAAGTAAATAATGAAATAAATGCATTTGCCTTCTGATAATTTCACTAGCTTATTATTACATCAGTTGACACTCTCATAGCTGAATATCATTAGAATCGGAATTGACTCTTCATGCTTCTTGGGTATGTGAATTTGGAATCAAATTACTTCAAAGCCTTCAGAGCTTCTCGGACCTTGACATAAGGAACATATTCAGGAATTCAGATTTTGATGATGAATAAAGTTAAACCTTTCTATTTGTTTCTGAAAGCACTTCGAATTATTTGGCAGGGACTATCCAAAAGTGGAACCCCATTTCTAAATTTTATAAAACGTTATGTTTTAGATTTTGAAAAGAAAGAAAAGTCACATCATCGCCATATGATTTGTGTCCTGTTAAATATTTATTAGTATTTCTCTAAGGAATCAATAGTCATGTGGACACCTCCTTCTTTTAAGTATTGTTCTTTTCATACTTGATTCATGGAACTTACTTGACCTAAAAAATAATATACCCACTCAAACATTACAACACATTTGTCTATTTAACAAATATTTCTTGTGTACCTGTTACGTGTTAGGTTCTGGAAATGCACTGAGAAAGAAGACTGACGTAGTACTCTCGTGGAGCTTATCATGACAATCTTCTCCACACTGAACTCTTGCCATAACTAGAGTTTACTGTCCAGTGAGTCCCATTTACATCTTCTGGGAGAAATAAATATCTTTACCCCATAGCCATTGTGAAAAACTTCACTTTTCTGGATGTACTACTCAAAACTGCTGCTTATTTAATCCAAAAGCACAATTATAACCCAGTGAAGTTGGTATATAATCATGTGTTCATAACATGTAGCTACTACTCTCAGTGTTTTCACGGACAGTGTCATTGACTGCCTTCTAAAACCCTATGCAGTAGGCTCCATTTTACACACAAGCAAATTAAAGCACAGCTATGTTAGGTGACTTGTCCAAGGTCGTGCAGCTAGCAGGTGGAATCATAACAGCTCATATGCCTAATTGTTATCAGTAGCTTTGTGGCATGCTACATTAAAATAAATGAGTCATTGTATATAAAAATACTTCGAAATTATAAAGTAGCATACAAAAGATATTAGAAAACTATTACTCATAGCACATATCAGTGACAAAAATGGGGGTAGAACTCAACGTGATGTTATAGCTTACTCTCATGAATACTTCAAATGAGGAACATAGAAAAAAGGAATGATCCAGAAATTTTCTTATGTGGTAAATATTTCATTGAGTTTCAGAATTATTTATTGTTAGTCACTGTGTCTATTTGGTGCTACAAAAACTTCAAGAAAATCCCTGCTCTAAAGGGCTTATAATAAATACACAGTGTGGAGATGAACCAAGGATATTTCACATTTACGGGGAAGGATTAAGCAGTTGTACCATTTTTTCATCGTTGCATGTCCATCATGTCTTTCCAATTGTTTTCATTATTTTTCTGAAAGAACTGCAGAACTGTGCAGTGGTTCAACCTGACCAAAGTGGTATTATGCTGCTGGGAATAAAAGTATTAGACACCAAATTGGAAATACTGTTTTTATTGTCAGTATACAGAAGAATTTCTAGATGCTGAAGCCACCTGAGTATTTGTGTGCTTAGTTCCTTGTGTTTCACCATTCCAGACCACACACTGAGATCATTCTATTGAGGGGGAAGTTCTCAAAAGGAAAAAAAAATGAAACTCTTTTCAATTTTCTACCTTCCCATTCAAAACACTTTTATGACCACCCTGGGGGGAGGGGGAGGAATTGTTAAAGTGGGTACCAACTAGGACTCTCACAAATCTTAGAATTCAATTCTGGTGTTATCTTCCACATCTCTCCATTTTTTTTCCCCCTAAATTGCTGCTGGATATCTCCTTCTGAAATTATACCTTTGCTCAGAATCCTCCAAAGGATTCTACCAAGTGAACAAAACAAAAACCTACAAAATTTCAGATTCCTGGTTATCACTGTCTTATTTATGATGTCCAAGAGAGAAAATGTTGTGGTGCTCTGCCATCCACAAGCATGAATGATTACAGAACATGAGAAAGAATAGTATTGAAATCCGGTACATGGGCTGTGAAATAGAAGTTCCATGACCCTGAAAAATAATCACGGTTTTTTCTTTAACATGAACTTAGATGCAAAGATAAATTTAGTAGTGCTCTATGGTGAAGACTACATTAGATGGTGACCCATGAAATCAGGCTAACAGCAACATCAAGGAGAGTTGTAGTATGAAGTGTTTTTCTCTACTTTATGGCATTGCTTTTCTGCCTTCTTGCTTTACCTTACAATCCATGTCAACCATGACTATGCCTGAAACAAGTCTCAAAATTCCCTTCCATGAGTTTTCGATTATTCTCAAAATGCCTCTGTCCTTCCTCTAAGGAAAAAAAGGACAAACAAAAAACCTCAACCCTTATAGCCCATTTCTAATTATTCTAACCCTGACACTATCTGTGTTATTAAACCTCCTTGTAATATGTGTATTCCTTTTTAGTTCTTTCTTAGCTTCTCTTATGGTAGACATATTTGTGAATTTATTATCTTAATTTTCTCTGCAGTTAGTCATTTCCTATTAATTGATTGGTTAACATTTCTTAAAAGGAGTCATCTTTCACTCGTCAATTTCACAGAATACTTACTAGGTTATTCTGGATCTATTGAAGTTCACTGTATCTCACCTAGAAATTTCACCTAAATTGAGAACTCAGCTTCAGGCACTTTTATTTTTTATTTTAAAAATTTAAAAACTGACAGAACAACAATGAAGACAAAACGAAAACAACAAAATGAAACATGACCTCAAGACAAAACAATACAAATTTAAAGAGAATTATCGAACATCTTAAATAAAGCTAAAACTGGTCATCTTTGTTTCTCATTCACTATGTTTTTCTAACATGATTTTTTTCCTGAGCATGAATGTGGAGGTTGCAGTAAATATTTTAGGTGGTCATCACCATCTCTCTCCATGACTGCTACAGCTAGATTTTTTGTTCCTTATGCCATGGGAGAAATTTTGCAGATTAAGAGTAGGTTTCAAATCAGCAATCAAAGAAATAGAATGTGTATCATAAAGCCATTACCCTTTAGAATTGAGTTCTCTATTAATAATAGTCCTGATCATTGCTGCTGTCCTTCAGAAAAGGAAAAGATCAATTAATCGTTTTTAGTTTTCTTCTGCTCCCAAACTTACTCAACAGAATCAGGGAATTGGAAGACTAATAACTATTGTTATAACTGCTACAGCTTATGCAGGAAGATAAAAGTAATAAAAATTAAAATATTTATTCAACCTTAGCCAACATTGTTTTTCGTTCTATTATTGTATGGTGTATATCTGGGCATATAAATGGTGTATATCTGGATATATAAATGGTTTGTATCCAGATGTATATGGTTTATATTTGGATATCCCTTTATATACTCAAAGATGGGACTTTTGGAAGGTATTTGGATTATGGGGGCTTATAACTGACCTGATTTTAGGAGGTGGGTCATCGGGGGAGGGCCTGGAAGGGTCTATCTCCCTCCTGAGCTCCTTTCTTAGTTCTGTGTTCCTATCCACCACTCTGTAAAGAGCTCTCCTTCACCATGCTCCTCTGCCATGCCGCCCTACCTTGGGACCAGCCAACTATGCAAGCATTGAAACTTCTAAAATGTGAGCCAAAGTACACCGCTCCTCCTCTCAAGTTGTATGTGTTGGGTATTGTGCCCCAGCAATAAGGACAACAGATACAAACATAAAGTTTTGTATTTATAACCTTTGTATATTGTCATAATTTGAATCTTAATGACCCTTAAAGTTCCCTGTGGTAAAGACATGCTTCCCAACATAGCAATATCAGGAGGCGATGATGTCCAGCAGGAGGTATTCAGGTGGTCAAGCCAACTAGTCATGACTGAAACTTCCAAAGTGGTGACACAAAATAAATCTTTTCTCTTCATAAGTTGATTTGTCTCTTGTGTTTGTTATACTGACAGAAAGCTAACATATATCAAGCAAACATCTAGTTTATACAACATATTATCTGATTCTTCTACCCCACACACACACACACTGCAAAGAATTTATAAAACAGAAAATCCTGAAGGAAAATTCACGTAAGTGTACTACCACCTACATTTTTCTTATTAAATTGGAATAATGGCAAACGAAACTTCAAGAAATAGCCCTACACAAATACAGCATACTCATAGTTTCAGTAATTTCAAAGAGTTTAATTGCTACCTTTCCAATAAATTTTTGCTTTCTGTGGCCTTTTGTTTATTGGCTGTACTGTTGTGTTAAAAGATCTGTAAGAGTGAGAAAGTTGAAGGACTGTCACGGAGGAAATGCACAGAAAGGCTGCACCTGGAGGGATTTCTAGTGCAGCATTCAAGCATCTGGTCCTCAGCTTTTCAGAGCCAAGATCTCTTCCTTCCTCTAAGACGCCCAGAGAAATAGTCTTCCATTAACACCTGTTTTCTCAGGATAACGGTGCCCCTTTTAGTTTCAGAAGTGTCTCAATTCAGATAAAAACAATATGTACTCAACCAACCTTGATAAAATAATGGCATAATGGTTCATATTAACCTTCAAAACACGAGAGGAATTTTTTTGGTGGCAACTAACCGAAACTAAATTAATTGTGCTTGAATTTAAAAAGCAAAATTATTACCTCCAAAGTGGGCCAGATCCATGTTTTAATGTTGATTGAATGCTTACCTCTTCCTACCCTCTCTCTTCCTTAATTCTGCCTGTCTTTCTGCTTTTTCTTTATGATCCTTGTTTTTTCTGAAGCAACCATTTTTTTCCCTCTTTCCTCCATCAGAAGTTAGGGAACCCTCCATGATTATGGCTTGGTTCCCAGATGTCTATGTATTTAGAGATAACTAATAACTAGTGAATTAAACTTTTTTCCCCAAACTATATTAATGTGCTGAGGAGGTTAGGGTAGGAGATTGAGAGGAATTTTCCTTTTGTATTGGCCCAAAATTAGGACAAAAATCCAAACTTTAAATCAAATTTATCAGACATGCCCATACTGCAAGACTTACTACCACGTAGCATTGGCCTCATTCCTGTGATACCTCCCTCACCACCAAATATCGGGGGGGGGGGGGGACAGAGAAAGAAAGAGAATGAATAAAGTTTTTGGAGGACTATTTTTTTTCTCACTCCCACCAGTCAAAGCCATGGGAATGAGGGAAGAAATTTGAAGATACACTCATAAAAATTCAGGGATAATTGTAAGGAAATATTCCTAGAAACTCACTCCCCAACTGGATGATGCTAAGCTCAGAAATCTACAGTGGCCCAAAGGAGCCATTTGCTTCTGTAACTGAGTGCAAGAAGGCTCTTAGGACAGCCTTGAGCTATGTTCCCTGAGAAGAGAGGAAACATGAACAGAGAGTAAGCCTGGGAGCTTCCTGCAGGGCCTGTGAGAGGCAGAGCTTGAAGGCGCTGTGCTGCTTCAGTAGAAGATGCAGACAAATCTCTCCTGACACAGTCAGAAACTTCCATAGGAATGGAGAACAAATTCCTGGGCCTTTTGCCTGTTGCTCAGTAAAAGCAGGATTTATGCTTTCTTCTGAGGCAGTCAGGGTCTTAAAAGCCATTTTTGCTACAGAACAGTAACAAAAACCTGACTCTTCACTTAGACCTTCAGAATGAAGCTTGAACTTCATTTTGAAGATGAGTCCTTTAATCACCTTAAACTTTGTGGCACATCTCTGTTCATCTCTGCATACAGGCATGTCAATCATTTTGGGACTATCACTCTAAAAGCATATCAGTAGGGCTCACTAGAGTAACAGATTTAATACAATATAATGATAATATAATATACATTTAATATACAAGATAGGCTTACAGTAACCACCTCCAGAGTGAGGTGTGGAAGAATGCAAAAGGGCTATCTGGATGCTGGAAATCCGAAACATTCAGTCAAAGATGGAAGCTCACTGAAGAGCATTTTTGGAAGCCAAAGGGTCTATGTTAAAACGCTAAAGATCTGAGGTGGAAAGATGAAGCATCTGCACTGGAAGCAGGAGATGGGCATCCTGCGGTGACAGTGAAGACCAGGACTCTTGCAAAGAAACGAAAGTGAAACATCCTTCTTCCTTCCCCTTTTCATTTCATTGAGGTTACGAGCCTATTGGTTGGCACCACTCACAGAGTAGGAGGTCTGTCTTCAGTAAATTCATTCAGCCAAAGTCAGAACTATGCTACTGCAGTCAGTTAACAAAGAGTTGCTCAGCACATCTAGAGAAGAAATAAATTTAAAAAATAGAGAAACATAGGCAATGGATGCAAATATTACATGAACAATATAGAAATGAATTAGAGCACATTAAGCAGACTCAAAGAAATTTCCAGAAAATCAAAACTTCCATTCAAAGCTTTCAGAATTGCTTGAATGAAGCCAAAAGTAGAATTTCATATCTTGAAGACAGCATGGCCAGTAGTGATCATGAAGGACAAGATCTCTTAAAATCAACAAGGATCCAGGAAAAACCAATCAACTGTAGCAAGATGAGGCAAAGAGAAATAATGTGAGACTAATAGGAGTCGACAAACAGCAGGAGGTAACACAAATGACATGAAAAGAATATTTGCAGAAGTAATAGCAGAAAATTTCCCAGGCATGGAAAAAGAGTCTAATGCACAGTAAATGAGGCATATAGAATTCCAACTAGCCATAACCAAAATAAAACCACACCCAGATATATAATAATCAAGATTTCAGATCTTCAGCAAAAGAACAAAATATTAAAAGCTGCTAGAGAAAAGAAAGAGATCACCTATAAAGGAAAGCCCATCAGAATCACAGCAGACTTCTCAACAGAAACCATGAAATCAAGAAGAGCTTGGAGCAATGTATTACAGGTTCTGAGACAAAACAGCTTCCAACCCAGACTGATGTATCCTGAAGAACTACGCTTCAAATTTAATGGAGAAATAAAATATTTCCACGAAAAGAACAACTGAAGAACTTCATGAGTGCCAAACCAACCTTGCAAAAAGTACTCAGAGATATTCTAGACACAGAAAAAAGAGACCACAATATCAAGAACAACAATAGAAAGCAACCCTTCAGCAGAGCAAGCAATTAAACAGATAGATAAAATAGGAAACCCACATCAAGTAAATAACATGACAAGGATAATCCAACATATATCAGTTATAACCAATAATGTAAATGACCTCAATTCACCAGTCAAAAACAACAGACTGGCAGAGTAGATTAAGAAACAAAATTCCACAATATGCTGTGTGCAGGAAATACATTTTACTCAAAGGTAAATCCATACACTGAAAATGAAAGAATGGAAAATAATTCTCCATGCAAGATAATGGAGAAAAATGTTTCCCAGAAAAAGGCAGGGGTAGTGACTATGTTTGTAGACAATGTAGACTTCAAACCAAGAACAATCAAAACAGATAAAGAAAGCCACTATATACTAGTTAGTGGAAAGCTGCAAGAGGAAGAGATAACAATCATAAACATGTATGCACCAAATATTGGAGCACCAAACTATATAAGACAAATCTTAGCAGACATGAAAAATCATAATCAATGACACTATTATAATAGGGGACCTAAACACCCCTTTGACACAGAGACAGGTTAACTAGACAAAAAATCAGCAAAGAAATAACATACCTAAACCAAATCTGTGAACAAATGGACTTAGCAGATGTGTACAGAGTGCTCCACCCCACAACATCAGAATACACATTTTTCACAGCTGCATATGGTATCTTCTCTAAAATAGACCATATTCTAGACCATAGAGCATAACTACCTAAATAGAGAAGAATTGAAATTATCCCATGCATATTATCTGACCACAGTGCAATGAAATTGGAAATTAATGACAAAATGGAAATTAAAAAACAGCCTTCAGAACAAACAATGGGTCACAGAAGAAATTAAAAAAATACCTACAATCAAATGAAAATGCAAATACAGTTTACAGGAATCTATGGGATGCAATGAAAGCGGTTTTCACAGGGAATTTTGTAGTGGTTAACTCACACATAAGGAAAACAGAAAGAGAAAAAATAAATAGCCTAATGCTGCACCTGAAACTTTTAGAAAAAGAAGAACAACTCTCACCCAAAGCCCAAAGAAGGAAGGAGATTATATAGATCAGGACAAAAATTGACACAATTGAGAAGAAAAAAACATTACAAAAAAAAAAAATGAATCAAAGAGTTGGTTCTTGGAAAGACTAAATAAATTTATAGGCCCCTAGCCAACCTTATCAAAAAAAGAAAGGAAAAAGAAACTCATACTCACGCAATAAGGAATGAAAAGGATGAAATCCCTCCAGATCCCACAGAACTTCAAAAGATCGTTAACACCTGCTTTGAAAATCTTTACTCCCATAGGATAGAAAACTCAGGAGAAATGGACAGATTCCTAGATATGTATGAATTACCAAATTTGAATCAGGAAGAAATAAAATTCCTGAACAATCCTATTTCAATTAATGAGATTGAAAATGTGATTAAAAAGATATTGACAAAGAAAAGCCCAGGCCCAAATGGATTCACAGCAGAATTCTATGAAACATCCAGAGATGATTTAATGACTACACTTCTCAAACTCTTCAATAATATTGAAAAGGAAGCAATTCTAAACTCATTCCTGGAGGCAAGTATTCTACAGATACCAATACCTGAGAAAGAACCAACTAAGAAAGAGAACTATAGACCAATCTCCCTAATGAACATAAATGCAAATATACTGCATAAAGTACTAGCAAATAGAATGCAGTAAATCATCAAGACAATAATACACCATGACCAAGTTGGATTCATTCCAGGATGGTTCAATATTTGCAAATCAATTAATGTAATACACCATATAAATGGAGCCCAAAACAAAATCATATGATCATCTCAATAGATACAGGAAAAGCTTTTGACAAAGTCCAACATGTATTCATAATAAAAACCCTACAGAAAATAGCAATAGATAGCCTTTACCTCAATCTGATCAAAGCCATCTATGACAAACCAACAGCCAACATCATACTAAATGGACAAAACTGAAAGGTCTCACTTTAAAGTCAGGAAGAAGACAAGAATGTCCACTGTCACCACTCTCATTCAACATAGTTCTGGAAGAATTAGCCAGGGCAATTAGACAAGAAGGAGACATAAAAGGAATAAGGATAGCAAAGAAAGAAGTGAAATTATCACTATTTGCAGATGACATGATACTTTGCATGGAAGACCCCAAAAACTCCACCAGAAGACTCCTTGAATTAATCAATAAATGCAGTAGTGTAGCTGGATGCAAAGTCAACAATCAAAAATCAATAGCATTCCTGTATACAAACAACAAACAGACTGAAAAATTAAGTAAACCTTTCACAATAGCATCCAAGAAATTGAAATATTTGATAATCAATCTAATAAAAGAAGTAAAATATCTATTGAATGAAAACTACAGTACTCTGTAAAAAGATTGAAGAGGACTTCAGTAAATGGAAAGTTATTCCTTGCTCATGGATAGGAAGAACCAATTTTGTGAAAAAGGCCATAGTACCAAAATTGTTGTACAGATTCAATGCAATTCCCATTAAACAATTAACATATCTCACAGATCTAGAGAAAACATTCCTAAAATTAACCTGGAACCAGAAGAGACCTAGAATAGCTAAAGTAATCCTGGTCAACAAAAGCAAGTCAGGTGGAATCATAATCCCTGACCTGAAATTATACTACAAAGCTACTGTAATAAAATCAAAATGGTACTGAATAAAAAACAGACCTGAGAATCAACGGAACATACTGAAAGATGCAAACACAATCATAAACACACTCAGCCACTTTTTTTTTGACAAAAGGGCCAAACAAGTTTACTGGGAGAAAGACAGCCTGTTCAACAAATGGTGCTGGAAAAACTGGCTTGCCACTTGCCAATGACTGAGAACAGACCCAAGTCTATCACCATGCACCAAACTCAAGCCAAAATGGATCACAGATCTCAACATAAAACAGAAACACTAAATCTATTGGAAAAGAAAGTAGGTAAAAATCTTGAAGACGTGGGGGTAGGCAGAGAGTTCTTGAACTAAAACCACACTGCAAGAGAAATACTCCAAAGAATTAACAATAGGGACTTTATATTACTGAAAAGTTTTGGCACATCTAAAGAAATTACCATCAGAGTAAAAAGAAAACCCACAAATTGGGAAAAAATCTTTGCTGCCTGGCCCTTGGACAAAGGTCTTCTATCCTGAACATATAAAGAATTAAAAAACATCAACATCCTCAAATTCAAACACCCAGTCCTAAAGTGGGCATTTGAGATGAATACACATTTCTGATTATAAATACAAATGTCAAATAAATACATGAAAAAATATTCAACATCATTACCCATTTGAAAACTGCAAATTAAAACAACATGGCAACTTCCTCTCACCCCATTTAATCACTAGCATTAAGAAATCAACCAATAACAAACACTGGTCAGGCTGTGGAGAAATAGGAACTCTACTCCACTTCTGGTGGGAATGAAGACTGGTGAAATCACTGTGGAAATCAGTTTGGAGATTCCTCAGCAAACTAGGTCTAGACGTCCCATTCAACACAGCTATTCCCCTTCTGGGTATTTTCCCAGAAGATCTGAAAACATCATATCACCACGATATACATGTACCCATGTTTATAGCAGCACAATTTGTAATAGCTATACTTTGGAAGCAACACAAATGTCCATCCACTGAAGATTGGAGAAAAAAAAATTGTGGCATTTTTTATATGATGAAATATTGCTCAGCTACAAAGAAAGATAAAATTCAAGCTTTTATAGATAAATGGTCACAACTAGAGACCATACTCATAAGTGAAATAAATCAAACATGCATATGTAAGCAACATAATGTATCACTAGTGTAAGAAACTGAAAGTGTGAATAAAAATTAGGAGATATAATAAACATTGTGAAATGAAAGAAAACTGCTCAAAAGTAAAGAGCAACTGGGATGAGGGAAAAGAGAAAAGGAAGAAAGGGTAATTATGTATATATGTATATGCAGGATAGCTTACTTCCGGGAAGATGGCAACCAGGTGAGCAGCAAAGAGGAACCCTCCCAAAGAGAGATCTCTAGTTCGAGACAGGCTCAGTGCGTGTGGGTGCCAGGTCCACAGCTGTGAAATTCCAACTGAACGCGTTGCTCTGCACTATCCAAGCCTCAGCAGGGCAGCTCAATTTGCCTCTGCAAGGAGTGGGCGGAGAGCTGGGCGGCCGAGGCACTCGACATGGCGCACAGGCGGTGGCTGGGCCGAGTCTGCGCAACCCGAGGGTGCCGCGGTGGGACTGTCCCTCCCATCTCCCGACCCTGCACGCCTTGCCGGCAGCTGCGGCCAAAAATTAGCTTTTTGGTGCCTGCAGAGTGGGGCGGACTCGGAGCCCGCGCTCCTCGGGCAGACTGCGCTAATCCGGGTTGCAGACTGGGGTCCCACTCAGGTCCCCGCCCCCACAGCCGGCGCCCTCCTCAACCTGAGCAAGGGCACTGTGGCGGCTGCAGTCAACAGCTCCTGCGAGACTGCTGAGGAGGTGGAGAAGCACCGGGGAGCAGTGGCTCACAGGCAGGGCATGAGATATTGGCACTTTGGAGCTCTCCTGCCTGCACGGATTCTGGAACGGGTGAGCCAATTACGAGCCGCAACTGGATCTCTGAGTCGGGGAGAAGCTCGACCCAGGGAGATACACCTGAGCGGCACTCCTGCCTGCACAATCCCAGGGACGGGTGAGTTGTTTGGGCGCCCCAGCCGGATATTCTGAGTCATGGAGAAGCTCCGCCAAGCGAGGGACATCCGAGCGGCCATACTGACTGCACGGACCCCGGGACGGAAGAGCTGGGTGGGTTCCCTGACCGGATTTTTGAGGGGGGAGTAGCTCCACCCAGGGAGGAACACCTGAGCTGCCCCCTGCCTGCGTGGTCCCTGCGGCAGCGAGCTGTTTATGCACCCCAGCCAGGTCTCTGGGTAGGGAGTAGCTCGGCCCACAAAACAGCATATGAGCAGCCTATTGAGCAGAAATCTCAGCAGAAAGCTTAAGGGACTTTCTCCCGAAGAGAAGGAGTCACTGGAGCAGGCTTTTCAACAGACCTTTGCCTGATGAACTGCCTGGGTAATTTATAGCTCAATATGTCGAATCTGATACCCAAAAATGGGAAGGCGGAAGAACAAAATGCAGTCTCAGAATGCAACCCCACCCAGCACAAGTCCTGGATGCAAGGATACAGGGGAACTAGGAAGCCACACACCTGCAAGTTCTGAAACGATTGCATCCGAAATAAAGAAACAACTCCATCAGGCCATAGAACAGATTAAAGCAGAAATAAGCCACATACCTGTAATAATCTCTCACACAAACAATGAACTGAAAACTATAATGGAAAAAATGTTCCATACACATAGAGAAGAAATAGATAAAAGAATAGAAGAAAGTAGGAAACAAATGGAAACGTTACAAGAGCAATTTAGGAATGAATTACCATGAATGAAACAGGTCCAAAGAGATTGACAGGAATTGAAAACTTCCACTGAAAGCTTGCAAAACTGCTTAAATGAAACCAAAGATAAAATTTCAGGCCTTGAAGACAGCATGGCAGCTTAAGAGCATGAAAGGAAGGATCTCATAAAATCATCAAAGACCCAAGAAAAATCAATCCAACAGCTGCAAGATGAGGCAAAACGAAATAATATTCGAGTAATAGGAGTAAGTGAAACAGCAGGAGACAACACAAATGATATAAAAAGAACATTTACTGAAATAATAGCAGAAAATTTCCCAAACAAGGTTAAAGATACTGAAGTACAGTTAATCGAGGCACATAGAACCCCAACGAGCCATAACCCAAAGAAAACCACACATAGACATGTAATAGTCAAGATCACAGACATCCAGCAAAAGAACACAATATTAAAAGCTGCTAGAGAAATGAAACAGATCACCTATAAAGGAAGGACCATCAGAATCACAGCAGACTTCTCAACGGAAACCATGCAATTAAGAAGAGCTTGGAGTGAGGTATTACAGATTCTGAGACAAAACAGCTTCCAACCCAGACTGATGTATCCTACAAAACTATCCTTCAAATACAATGGAGAAATAAAACATTTCCACGACAAAGAACAACTGAAGAACTTCATGAGTGCCAAACCAGCATTCCAAGAAGCACTAAAAGATATTCTAGACAGAGAAAAAAATGACCACAATCTCAAGAACAACAATACAAACAAACCCTCAAACAGAACAAGTAAGTAAACAGATAGCAAATTAGGAAAACAACAAGAAAATAACATGACTAGAATAAACCAACATATAACAGTTATAACCATTAATGTAAATGGCCTCAATTCACCAGTCAAAAGGAAAAGATTGGCAGAGTGGATTAAGGAACACAATCCAACGATATGCTGTATACAGGAAACACATTTTACTCAAAAGGAAATCCACAGGCTGAAAGTTAAAGGATGGAAAACAATTCTCCATGCAACAGGTCCCCAGAAAAAAGCAAGGGTAGCTATTATGTTTGCAGACAATGTAAACTTCAAAGCAAAAATAATCAAAAGAGATAAAGAAGGTCATTACATACTAGTTAGGGGAAAGCTGCAAGAGGAAGAGATAACAATCCTAAACATTTATGCACCAAACAATGGAGCACCAAACTTTAGAAGTCAAGTTTTAACAGACATGAAAAC
>PVLD010014224.1:41212-53243 GCA_004027595.1 Dinomys branickii
AATAACACTATTTTAATGGGGGACCTAAACACCCCTCTGACGCAAAGAGACAGGTCAACTGGACAGAAACTCAGCAAAGAAATAACAGACCTGAACCAAAAGTGTGAACAAATGGACTTAGTAGATGTATACAGAGTGTTCCACCCCACAACATCAGAATACACATTTTTCTCAGCTGCACATGGGTCTTTCTCTAAAACTGACCACATTCTAGCCCATAGAGCATATCTACCTAAATGCAAAAGAATTCAAATTATCCCATGCATATTATCGGACCACAGTGGAATGAAACTGGAAATTAATGACAAAAGGAACTCCAAACACCACATAAACACTTGGAAATTAGACAACAACCTCCTGAACAACCAATGGGTCACACAAGAAGTTAAAGAAGAAATTTAAAAATACCTACAAATAAATGAAAATGCAAGTACAACCTACTGGAATCTGTGGGATGCAATGAAAGCAGTCCTCAGAGGGAAATTTAGAGCAATGAACTCATATATAAAGAAAACAGAATGACAGTAAATAAATACCCTAATGCTACACCTCAAACTGTTAGAAAAAGAGCAACAAGGCAACCAAAAGCCCAAAGAAGGGAGGAGATTATAAAATTCAGGGCAGAAATTAATGCTATTGAGATGAAGAAAACTCTACAAAAATAAGTGAATCAAGCAGTTGGTTCTTCGAAAGAATAAATAAAATTGATAAACCTCTAGCCAACCTCACCAAAAAAAGAAGGGAAAAAACTCAAAGTCATGCAATAAGGAATGAAAAGGATGAAATCACCACAGATCCCACAGAAATCCAAGAGATCATTAATACCTACTTTGAAAATCTTTACTCCCATAGGATAGAAAATTCAGAAGAAGTGGACAGATTCCTAGAAAGGTACAAATTACCAAAATTGAATCAGGAAGACTCAAAAAATCCTGAACAACCCAATATCAATTAACGAGATTGAAGATGTCATAAAAAACTTACCAACTAAGAAAAGCCCAGGCCCTGCTGGATTCACAGCAGAATTGTACAAAACATTCAGACAAGATCTAATGCCAACACTCCTCAAACTCTTCAATGAAATCGAAAAGGAAACAACTCTCCCTAACACATTTTGGGAGGCAAGTATCATACTGATACCAAAACTAGAGAAGGACCCAACCAAGAAAGAGAACCATAGGCCAATCTCTCTAATGAACATAGATGCAAAGATACTGAACAAAATACTAGCAAATAGAATACAGCGAATCATAAGGAAAATTATACACCATGACCAGGTAGGATTTATTCCAGGAATGCAGGGATGGTTCAATATTTGCAAATCAATTAATGTAATACATCATATCAATACAGCCAAAGACAAAATCCACATGATCATCTCAATAGATGCAGAAAAGTCTTTTGATAAAGTCCAACATGCGTTCATGTTAAAAACCTTAGAAAAAATAGGAATAGATGGCCTCTACCTCAATCTGATCAAAGCCATCTACAATAAACCAGCAGCCAACATCATACTAAATGGACAAAAACAAAACTTTCACTTTAAAGTCAGGAACAAGACAAGGATGTCCATTGTCACCACTCTTATTCAACATAGTTCTGGAAGCACTAGCCAGAGCAATCAGACAAGAGAGAGAAATAAAAGGAATAAGGATAGGAAAGGAAGAAGTTAAACTATCACTATTTGCAGATGACATGATACTATACATGGAGGACCCCAAAAACTCCACAAGAAAACTCCTGGAATTAATTGACAAATTCAGCAGCATAGCTGGATACAAAGTCAACACCCAAAAATCGATAGCATTCCTATACACGAACAACAAACAGATAGACAGAGAAATTGAGGAAACCATACCTTTTACAATATTAACCAAGAAATTGAAATACTTAGGAATCAATCTAACAAAGAATGTGAAAGATTTATTCAGTGAAAACTTCAGTACTTTGAAAAAAGTGATCAAAGAGTATTTCAGTAAATGGAAAAACATACCCTGCTCATGGTTAGGAAGAACCAACATTGTGAAAATGGCCATACTACCAAAACTGTTGTACAGATTCAATGCAATTCCCATTAAACTACTATTAGCATACTTCACAGATCTAGAGAAAATATGCCTTAAATTCATCTGGAACCAGAAGTGACCCACAATAGCAAAAGCAATCCTGGGCAACAAAGACAAGTCAGGTGGAATCATAATCCCTGACCTGAAGTTATAATACAAAGCTACTGTAATAAAATCAACCTGGTACTGGCTAAATAACAGACATGAGGATCAATGGAACAGACTGGAACATGCAACCACAACAAGAAGCACACTCAGCCACCTAGTATTTGACAAAGGGGCCAACCAAACTCACTGGAAAAAGGATGACCTGTTTAATAAATGGTGCTGGAAAAACTGGCTTACCTCTTGCCAAAAACTGAAAATACATCCAAGTTTATCACCATGCACCAAACTCAGGTCAAAATGGATCACAGATCTCAACATTAAAACAGAAACTCTAAATCTATTGGAAGAGAAAGTAGGTAAAAATCTTGAAGACATAGGAGTAGGCAGAGAGTTCATGAACAAAAATGAAACTGGAAGGGAAACACTCCAAAGAATCAATAACTGGAACCTCATTCTACTGAAAAGTTTTTGTATATCTAAAGAAATCACCAGCAAAGTAAAAAGAAAACCCACAAATTGGGAAAAAATCCTAGCTGGCTGTCCCTCAGACAAAGGTCTTCTATCTAGAACGTTCAAAGAGTTAAAAAACATGCACCTAACCAAATTCAAAGACCCAATCCAGAAATGGGCATCTGAGATGAATACACACTTCTCAGGTAAAGAAATACAAATGGCAAATAAATATACGAGAAAATGTTCCACATCCTTAGTCACTCGAGAAATGCAAATAAAAATGACACTGAGATTTCATCTCACCCAAGTAAGAATGGCCAGTATGAAAAAATCATCCAATAACAAATGCTGGCGAGGCTGTGGAGAAATAGGGACTCTATTACACTGCTGGTGGGAATGCAGACTGGTGCAACCACTGTGGAGAGCAGTTTGGAGATTCCTCAGAAAACTAGGTCTAGAGGTTCCATTCAAACCAGATATTCCTCTCCTGGGTATTTTCCCAGAAGATCTGAAAGCATCATATCACTCTGATATATGTGCACCCATGTTTATAGCAGCGCAATTTGTAATAGCTAAATTGTGGAAGCAACCCAAATGTCCATCCACAGAAGACTGGATTAAAAAACTGTGGCATTTTTATATAATGGAATATTATTCAGCTATAAAGGGGAACAGATTTGGGGCCTTTGTAAGTAAATGGTCACAAATGGACACCATACTCATAAGTGAAATAAATCAGAGGTACACGTGCAGGCAACGTATTGTGTCACTGGTGTAAGAACCGAGGGTGGGAACATAAACTAGGAGACATGAAGGAAATCCGTTCAAAAGTAAAGAACAGATGGGACATGGGAAAGGAGAAAAGAAAGAGGCAAAAACGTATGTATGAATGTATGTATGTGTATACATATGTGCAGGATGGCTAACATGGTTCTACTTTTGTTTTATGTCACTTAATTGTATGGAATAGTTGATGACGGGTTGTTTGATCAATCTTGTATGTCTATATGTGTTCTCCGGAGTGTACATTTTGAAGATATCAATATGCAGTGCAACAACTATTGTTGGTTTTCTGTTGCTTTGTCTATAATTCAATTCTGATTATACAGTTATTGAGCTACTTTGTGTCTCTTTGTTAATGCTTTTCGTTTTTTTTTTCTTTCTTTTTCTGTTGTAGTTGATGTAGTTCTTTTTGCTTTCACACTTTAAAAAGAAGTTGTACTACTGACTTATGTCACTTTATTGTAAGGAATAGTTGATGATTAATTGCCTGATCAATTTTGCATGTCTATATCTGTTTTCCTGAATATACACTTAGAAGTTATCAATATGTAATGCAACAACCATTGTTGATTCCCTGTCACCTTATCTGTAACTCAGATTCGATTGTACTATTCTTATGCTACTTTGTGTCTGTTAATATCTTTTTGTTTTTATACTTTTAAAATAAAAAAAAATATATATATATATATGTATATGCAGGATAGCTAACATAGTTGTTCTACTGACTTCTATTGCTTTATTGAAAAGAATAGTTAATGATTAATTACTTGATTAATCTTACATGTCTATATTTGCTTTGCTGAGTATGCACTTTGAAGTTAACAATATGTAATACAACAGCCATTGTTAATTCCCTGTCACCTTGTCTGTAATTCAGGAATGCTTGTACTATCCTTGTGCTAATTTGTAAGTGGCTGTCTGTTTGTTAATATGTTTTCATTCTTTAACTTTTAGAATAAATAAATAAATAAATAAACTGTGGGTTTCAGATATATTGTCCTAGTGGTGGGAAAATGACTGATACAGACAGGGAAGGGTCTGAGGTGATTACACAGAGGAAAGAAGTCAGAGGACTGCAGTACATGAGCATACATGAGGGACTTATTTGACTCTTATGAGCAGAAGTTTCCAGATGTTCCCTAGTGTGTATTCTAGGAAGTCTCCTCATATAGATCTGAGTTAGAACAAGTCCAGAGCTATGTATTCTATTGGTGTGATAATCAGTTTTAACAAGGTCTTGGTGGGATACAGACATATCTTATTGAATTGCTGAATTTTTCTGGGTCTAGGCTCTTAGGCAGTGGAGAAAATAGAGGGCATCAATTCCCACAACTATATCCAGAGTTATTAGAAGGAGTAAAACTTCAAAAATGCCCAAAATTAAGAGAAATTTTAACTTACCTAAGTGGGGTTTCCTTCCTGACCTTTCCTTTTAAAGAGAAACTTGAGGTACCTTAGTGCCTCATAGCAGTACTCTGGAAGACTACGTGTGGTGTCCTTGTAATCAGCTTGACCCTTGACACGTGAATCATACTAGGAATCTTAATAGCAGAGGGTGTAGATAACAAAGCATAACAGGTCCCTTTCCACAAAGAGCTGAATTTTGTCCTGGGGGATGTAGCCCTCCTGGTTTAAATATGAACTTTGTCCCCTGATTAGACAATAGGATGTTAGCTAAAACCCTGTGGGTTTGGTAGTAGCTGGTTGTCATATTATTATAAATTTAATCATATTTCTTAGAGAAATAAAGACTTTTAAGTCTGAGACAAGACTAGTCTATGAAAACAGATTTTCCATGTAGTATCTCATAGGTACCAAAGTTTAAATTGGAGTTAAAATATCTTCAGACACTCATTAAGGTTATTGGGAGTAAATCCAAGCAATTTTTGTAAGCTTCCTGACATATATTTTTTAAGAAAATAAAAAATAATAAAAACATTAAATATAATACAGAATTTCACTAAACAAGATGATAGGAATTCAACAATGGTTGTCATATTGCATTTTGTTATCTTCAAATTAGTTGTTTGTACAGGAAACTTTTTAAAGTCTAAAATTCACCTGAGACCTGAGGTCCTCTCGCTGAGGGTAGGAAGTATTGACTCTGAAGTTCCTTGACCACATTGTGAGAGCATGGTAGACAAAAGATAGTCTATTATCAGTTTGAAGGGACTATGGCAGGCAAAAAAGGGGAGATAGTCTCTTTAATCAAAGCCTATGTTACTTCAATACCCTCTCAGTCTGGGTAGTAGGTATCAATGTGTCTTAGTTACTTTTTTCTTGTTGCTGAGACAAAATAGTCAACACCCAAAATGAAAGAAGGAAAGGTTTATTTACCTTAAAGTCTGTGGAGGTTTCAGTCCATACTTGGCTGGTTCTGAGGCAGAGTGGAACATGGCAGAGGGCAACAGTTCATGGCAGCAGAGCACAGCAAAGCAACAAGTGCAAGAAGGGAGGAATGGTGGCAGGAATGGCAGCCAGCAGCCTCTTTCTCTCCCTTACATATACAAACTATCTGCCCTAGGGTGGGTATAGCTCTCACTTCCATAATCCCAGCAAACTATCTGCCCTAGAGTGGGTATAGCTCTCACACCCATAATTCCAGCATTGGATCATGGATCAGTCATAAACTGTAAAAGCCACCCATAACTGCATGAGGATTTGAGGGGACATGCAGACACAAACCATAACATAATGAAAACCAAGAGATATTTATAGCTGCAGCAAGGAGGCTTTTTAGTAAATTCTAATTGCCAGTCTTCCCTAGGATATGTCCCTCACCTTTTGATGGGAGGCAGTAGGGCAGGGAGTTTCATTCCCTGAGAGTTGTTACAGGACTCACTCAGTCACTGGGACACAGTTTTAGAGATATTTTTCCAAGTGAAGATAAGCTGAGTTAGAGTATCTCGTCTCAAATGGCAGATGTCATATAAAACTTTGACTGTCTTGCATTGGATGGATTGAGTCAGGTAGAGAAAATGGTCAAAAGTTAGCCATACATCTGGGTCAACTTATATTCCTAGTTTCCTACCCATTCAATTTCCTCTGGTGAGTTTAAGGAGGCACACAGTAGAGTAGGCAGTTGGGGAATTAATAGCCACTTATGAGTGGACTTTCTTTTGTTGCCCTTTTGGCAGCTTGATTTATCAAGTGGTTGTCTTGGAAGACCTTATTTAATCCTCTTTGAACCTCCCAGAAGTGCATTACTGTAATGTGTTTGGGCAAATGTACTGCTTCAAGTAGTTGGAAAGTTTGGTATCTGTACTTAATAAGAGGGATTTTGATATTTACATATCCCTTTTCATTCTCATATGACTGCATGAACATGTAGCACTAAGAAGGTATACTTTTTCTCTGTGCAGATATTTATCTTTGGTCAACTGGAAAGCTCTGGTCCAAGCTATAAGCTCAGGAAGCTGTGCTGAGGTGGCTAGGGCATGAACTTTAGCCTCAATAATTTGTCTAAGACACTTTGGTATGTCCTGCCTTCCTGGTTCCCCTCTACTCAAAGCTGTGTCTATCTGCATACCAAATTTATTTTGGGTTACGAAGAAGATGGTGTGAGAGAGACAGTCTGCTTGCATACATTCTGGGCATGAGTGAGCTGGCCCAGACATCAGAATTTTGGAAACAGAGTGGCCAGATTAAGAGTTGAACAGATTTTAAGCCCGAAGTCAGATTTGTCCTCTATCAGGAACCAGTGCCTACAACAACTTGACAGCAACTGGGTCACCTCTTAGCTACCAGGTTTAGTTGTTGGAAGACGTATGCTACAGACTGTTTGCTTTTGTACAATTGACAACTTGGAGCAGGACTCCTAGTACCACTCCTTTTGTTTCTCAGTGATGAAGAAAAGTCTTGTCTGAAGTTAGAGATTCCAGAAGCTGAAACTTGAATCAGTATTTGCTTATGGAAGTCAAACAGATACTTCTTTTATGTTCTGCCTGCCTGGAACTCTCTTGTGTGTACTCTGCTCTCTGATAAAGCTACTTAGCTGTTAGTGACAATGTGCTTATCAAAACTCTCATCTGGTGATTCTGAGTACCATCTGTGAACCTCCCCCAAAATCTTCTCAGGAAGATCCAAGAGCTAAGACCACTACACAACCCAGAACAGAATCCAGCCAGGCTGACACTGACTTTCTGGTAACAATCTCTTCTCTATTTTCTCTTACTTTCTAACTCTTACTAAAATTGCTTATATCTTTCACTGACATGTCTTGAAATGTTTTTCGGTAATGAGAGTGAAGAACTTCTCTGATATAAATTAGGATTCCCATCTCTTCTTTGAGCAACCTCCTAAAACTCCATCCAGTGAGAACACCATGGTGCTCTGGTTTACACAAGAGGATTTCCGTAGTACAATTAGGTGCATGTAATGAAGTAAGGGCATTAAAGGAGGGTCTCAGATAAATCTGGATGCTACATGAAAGTCAGGTACCTTCAGAGATTCCTGAATACTTATTCTTAAGGTAACCTGCTTCTGATCATTCCCATAGCAAACTATTTCTGAGCCAAAAACACTCTATTGGTCCCACTGAGCAGGACTACTCAGGGACACTGCTCGAGTATAAAGTAAAGGTAAGAGCTCTGAATCCAATTTGAAAATATTCTGTAGTTTCAAAAAGTATCAGATTTAACTTCAATGAGTATAAGCACCCCCAAATTATAGAACCTTTCCATGATATTCTTTAAAAGGCTTTGCAAAGAGGAATTCAAGAAATCACTGCTGCTGGGCATGGTGGTATACATCGTGTAATTTTAGCACACTTGAGCCCAGCTTGGACAACTTAGTAACTGAGACACTATTTCAAAACAAAAATATTTTTAAAAGACTGGAGATATAGCTTGGTGTGAAGACCCTGGGTTCAATTCCCAATGCCACTAAATTAATTAATTGATTGATTTTTAAATTAAAAGAAAAGCTGATGATGTAGCGCAGCGCAGAGGTCCTGAATTCAATCTTCAGTACTAGTGTGAATGAATGAATGAATGATTGCTGAAATGATGATTAGGAAAAAACTACAACATAAAAATCGCTGAACTTCAAGGTGTGGAGATTTTTCAATAAACCTATTACATTTAATAATTGTAATGTGTTCTCACTTTATTTACCATTTTGCAAGTACTTTTATTTGAAAAAGTCCAATCATAGCAATAGACCTTCCTTCATTAAAATTTAACTAAGTAGGGTTACAGGCCCAGATCATTGTGTATTTTGGCAGGTACAAAATAGAGCATCCAAAGTAAAATACTTTCCTCAAGGTACTGTATAGCCAATTTTTCTATTAACAGATTTACTAGACTTTGTAATTTTTATTCAAAATTTGATTTAAGAGAATTCAGAATCCTGCTGAAATGGTAAATTAGCTCATACTGCAAGTACTGCTCTTAAAAATCCACACAGTGAAAGAGAATTGGGGGAGGAATACAGTGATCAATGTGGAAAGGGGAGCTATACTGAACTAGCGTGTTGAGGAAAAGGGAGAGCCAGCCCGGAGCAAAACACAGCAGGGAGGGCGGTGAAAAGATACATTGGCAAGAAGCCTAAATTCAGTTCATTCCTGCTTCTTCCACACCTTTAAAATGCCTAAGGCCTTCTTTCTAAAGCAGATACAAGAAGGCTAAGGCCCTTGTGGGAGGCAAGTGTTCACAGAGGTGAAATTAAGGTAAACTAGAGCTCAGCTCAATTCTCCTCCGAGCCTGGGGCCTGCACACCTCCATCTTTTTCCGCCCAAACCCAAGGGCTGGTGGACTATATAGAAGTCATCTACTTCCTCCTGATGCTAGCTCTCCCTGGGAGTTGAAAGTAAGTGAAGAACAAAGAGTTTGCTCAGGAGTAAATATAACTGCGGCTTGGTAGTGCCAGTGGCGCCTCCCTTCCTACCTTCCTGGATATATTGGGATCTTATAATAAGGTCTGGGTGTCAGCTGTCCTGCCACGGCCTTTATAAATGCAAAAGCATGACCTATTTAAGGCAAGAAAAGAAAAGGGGTATAACATTATGTCTCAGACCCAAGACTTTCTGAGAGCACAAAGGTCAGCACAACCCTCTGTAGCTCATCCTCCTCCTATGTGTTTGCTTCATTTCTTTCTTTGCCTCCACTAATGGTCTTTGCTTCTGTGATGTACACATATTACTGGATAGGGTCAGGACCAGCAGTGTGTCCTGATCAACGTCTTGGTCAGGACAATTGGTAGATGTGAAATATCATTTATTTTAGGGCAGAAATAATGCAAAAAAGAAAGGAGAAAAAGGGCAAAAGAAGGGCTCAGGGAGAAAAGGATGCTCTGAAGGATGAAGAGAAGGTATGTCCTGTAAGCAGAGTAGACCACTGCAAGAACAAGAGGGTAGTGGCCCCAAGTCAATCACTGCCTTTCTTTTAGGTCTTTTTTGATAGTTGATTCAGGTGGTCCCACCTGATTTCCTGCCAGAAGATTGATCCTAGGTGCCAGGTTGGGCATGCTCTTATATCAGAAGGTTGGTACCAGTGCAGGGTTCCACTCAGTCCCACGTCAGGCTCAGGTGCTGCTGTTCTGCACTCATGTTTAATAAGTCTCCTTAACTGATAGGTTGTGCCCAACAGCTCCAGGAAAACTGTCCTGCCCTAATGTTAACAGGCAGCCTCCTTCTAAAAGCTCTTCAGCAGCTAAACACAGAGGGCTTCTGGGTTGCTTGACCCTCCCTCTGGAGTTAGATTCTGGGTTCTTCTAGGCTGAAACAAAGATTTGAAATAAACGAGCAAAAAGCAGTGACCAAGGGTTTTTTTTGTTTTGTTTTGTTTTGTTTTGTTTTTTGAGAAAATAAAAGGGAAGGAGTGGGGCGCACTGTCTCTGTAGAGCTAGGTTGGACTGAACAAAAAGAGAATAAAAGAAAATAAAAGCACAGGCTGCATCTGGGAAATGCAATATGTGCTACCATGGAAAGTTGGGATGACAAGCTCTTCATGGAGTCACTGTGTCCTTAATATTGTCCAAATATTGAGTAAACCATCAAGAACTTCTACATCCAGGTCCTGAGAGGCAGTGCCATGATCCCACATCTCGGGCTGATGTCAAGTCTAGGCCATTATATTGAAAACCTGCTCAGGTTCTCCAAAGAAGTCCATGTGCAGGGCTTTGGGAACTGTTCTGTGCATGTGCCTAGAACCTTGTAATTAACAGGTCAACCCTGCTACCCCAGCCAGGTCTGTCAATCCTAATCTCTTTTCTCACTGGACTTCTGGAGCTCATAGAGGTATACAGTGTCCCATTAACAATAACATGTCGTGCAATATATATGCTGGGGTGGGAGGTGGTGGTGGAAAAGATGCAGTAGCAAAATTAGTGGAGTTATTGTGAACTTCATAGACATATTCCCCAAAATACCCCTTTGCAATATTTATTCAGGATTTACAAAAATCTGATGAACTCTCCAGGATTACTGTATGCATTTGCAGATTTTACCCTGCACAAATACACACAAGAAAGAGAGGGAATGGGCACTATTTTCTCACAAAATGGATGCTGGTCATGGGCTGTTTATCAATTTAAAAGTTTTTGGTGTTTAGATTTTTGCCATTTATTTTCCCAAAGACAGTACCTGCAGTAATTCACCTGTATAGACATAATTTTTCTGGTTTGTTTTTTTTTTTTTGTAATGCAATTTATCAGTCTGGGGGCATCTTTTTACAAATTCAAATAAAGGTGACATTGATAGCCCAGTAACTTTTACTAACAAGCTTCACAGATACTAGCTGATGTGTGAATGAGTGAATTGGTAGTCCATAAAATAGTAAGATCTCTGAATACCACTTTTTCTCTCCAATGTGTTAGAAATACAGAGGTAGTCTTCTCCATGTGTATCTGTGACACTGGGGAGTTAACCCAGGGCCTTCAATCTGAGCTATAGCATCTCCAAATCTTGTTTTAAATTTTGAAAAAGGGACCTTGTTATATTGCCCAGGTGGGAGTCAGACTTTCTGTTCTCCTCCTGCAGCCTCCCAGAGTGCTAAGGTCACAGAGTTATGCCATCACACAGTGTGTATATGTGTGTGTATGCGCACTACTAGGGCCTTGAACATGCCTGGCAAGGGCACTACCAGTGAGGTGCATTTACAGCCTGAGATAAAATTTTAATCTCTGAATCTCTTTGATCTATATGGAGAGAGAATCACCATCCCTATCTCACTCCAACTACTATTCCCACAGTGTGGATAGTTAGTAACAAGCCAATAAATCGATTAAGGCTAGATTACATGCCGTCAGAAATCTTTATCAATACAGAATCTCTCAAATTGCCTGTTCCATCTTATATAATTCTTCATGAATTATTAATGAAGTCTCAATTCTAAGAGCAATTGCATAATTTAAGGCAAATCACTTAATCTTGCTAGTTAGCCAAAAGAATAAAGAATCAAAGACTGAACCCACAGGTAAAGAACAATTGATTGATGATAAATCAGCAGTGCTTAAGGGCTATGGTTAGAGACAGTACACACCAGAATCTGAAGTGTTCCCTTATTTGATTATTCCCATGTATTTTAAAGTCAAGAAGAGAGTCATGAAACTGTTAGAAAATGGAAATAAAATATTATGTAGAAAGTCTAGATCCCAAAGAAGTTAGATTAGCTTCTTTTTTT
>PVLD010014225.1:0-53139 GCA_004027595.1 Dinomys branickii
AAAAAAAAAAAGAATACATTCTCTTCTCTAAAATTAAAGCCCTTCAGATAAGTGTTAAAAATACCCATTTACCTTCCAAATTTTATCACTTGTTGGCATTACATATTTGGTGTATAGTTTTTCAGACTATCTACAGTGTTTTTACATATGTATGCTCATCCCTGTACAAATAGGTAGAATGTATTTTTACATATTTATTAGCTATGTTTCTGTTTGTCCTCCTCCATTTGACTGTCAAGTACTGTTAAAAATTGATTGCTGGACAACCTTTATATATTAAGGATCATACCCTTCACCTGTTCTGTACATACAGAAAGCCCCTAACCTGAAGAGCACTGTCTTGTCCTTGTCCTGCTGCTTTGTGGTTTCTTACACCTGATGTGGCTTTGGTATGTTTTTCCCGTGCTTGGTCAGACTTCCTGCAGGTTGTCTCTCTAGCACCCATCTTTTCAAGCCAGCCTCAACTTTGCATTCTCATTAATCCTCATTTCTTTTTCCTTCCTTGGCTTTGTTCATTTCTTTTTCCTTCTCCTGATTTGTTTCCTGGGTCTCCTCTCCCTTGGCCGCAGGCCATGGATCTGCCTCCTGCAGCTCTCTCTCAGCTTTCCTCTGTAGTCTGCAATTCCAGCCTTGATTCCTGCATCAACCCTAGAGTTCATTTTGGAAGGTGCTAATGGCTTTGTAAATGGATAACTTGGGAGCTGATTTTTTGGAATTATCTTTAATTTTGTTGTATTAAGATTGATTAGTATGATCTCTTAAAGTGCAGTGCTTTTGGACTCTGAGCTTTCCTTGTGTCTTAATGCACAGTCTGCTTTTGTGACTGTTACTTCCTCTCCACCAGTTGGTTACATTGTTCTCTGCCCTGCAATGCTTAAGATCCTGCTGCTTTGTGAGAGTGAATCTGTTCCCTTTCTTCTTTTTAGGCTTTGTCTATTGATTTCTAGAAAGGTGAGGTCAGCCTCCCTGATTCTGAAGTTGCCCATTTCTTCCTGTGTGTCTGTCCTGTTTTACTTAGGGTTTCAAGACCTTGTTAGTTGCATACATTTTCCTGACTGTGCTTTAAACAGAAAACCCTTTTTTTACCCTTGAAAGTCTCTTGCAAAATCATTAAGTTGAACTAGGCTTGAACTTACAATCTTCCTGCGTCAGCTTCCCATGATCATTCCCCAACTTCTATTGATGATTTCTTTAATAAGTAGATTGTTTTAGAGCACTTGTGGGGGGCACTTTTTGTGTGTGTGTGTCTTTTTGCTGAGTAGTTCACAGTGGCCTTGAACTCAGTGATTCTCTCTTGCCTTAGCTGCCTGAGCACTGGGGTTATAAGCTTGTACCTCCATGCCCAGCTCTTCCTTTTTATCACTAACAATCCATTATATGGATGTACCACCATTTGCTGATCTGTTTACCTACTGGAGGAGGTCTTGGTTGGCTGCAGTTTTGGTGATTGTGTATAAAGCTGCCATAGAGTCATAGGCTGGTTTCATTGTAATTTTCAAATTAATTGGGTATGGATGTTGGAGTACAATGAGAACATTGTATAGTAAGAGTGTGCTTAGCCTTGTGAAAAGCCGAGAAACTGTCCTCCAAAGTGCTGCACCCTTTCTCATTCTTGGCAGCAGCCATGACAGTGCCCATTGCTCATAGCCTCCTGTATCAGAGTTTCAGCGTTCTTGGTGATGGGGAAAAGCAGTTTCTGCTGCTGTTCTGTAATGACAAGATGTGGAGAATCTTGTTATATGCTTATTTGCCATCTCTGTATCTTTGGTGAGGTGTCTGTTCAGATTTTTGGCCTAGTTTTTCACTGTTTTCTTATTGCTAAGTTTTGAGAGTTTGGGGTATAGTTTAGGTACAAGCCCTTTATCAGGTACTTGTCTTGCACGTATACTCTTCCGGTCTGGGGTGTCTGTCATCTTTCTTAACAGAGCAGAAGTTTCCAATTTTAAAGTTCAGCTTGTCAGTTTCTTACATAGCCTTTGATTGTTATTTCTAAAAAAAAACCATATATAGCCAAGCCCAACCTTACTTGTTTTTTCTCTTGTTCTTTCTAGGAGTGTTACAGTTGTACATTTGGATCTGTGGTCAATTTTCAATTAATGTTTGTAAAAGGTCTGTGACTAGATTCTTTTTTTTTTTTTTTTAAACGTTGTCTAGTTGTTCCAGCACCACTCATCCAGTAATGAATCTTTCCTTAGTGGACTACCTTTGTTACTTTGTCAAAACTCAGTGTAGGACTCTGCACACTGGTGGACTTAGTATATCTGGGTATTCTTTCTTCAATCCCATGCTGTATTGATAACTGAAATTCTAGGGTAGAATTGTGATGGGTTGTTCCCAACTTTATTCTTCATCGTGGTGATGACTCTTCTGGGGTTTCGTTTTGTTTTGGTTTTCACCTAACCTTTAGAATTATTCTGTGATTATTTACAAAATAGCTTGCTGGGACTTTGGGATTGTGTTGCATCCATAGATCAAGTTGGGAAGAGCTGACATCTTAACAATACACAGTCTTCTAGTGTATGAACATGGAATTCCTTGCCATTTATTTACATTTTCTAGTATCATTTTCATCAAAATTTTGTATTCTCAAGATTCGTACATATTTCATTAGATTTATACTTACATATTCTCTTTTTAGATACAAATATAAACTTTATTATATTTTTAATTTTAAACCCAATTGTTCATTGCTAGTACATAAAGAATCAAACATTTTGTGTATTAGTCTTGTGTCTTGCAATCTTGCTGTAACTGCCTGTTAGTTTCTGGAGTTTTTTTCTGGATTCTCTAGGATTTTTTATAGTTTTGTCATCCATAAATCCAGTTTTGGCTGACCTGGTGGCACAAACCTGTGTTTCAGTGCTCACAAGTCCTAGGCAGGAGGATTGTAGCTTGGACTATGTAGTAAGACCCTGTCTCACAAACCCAAAAGAAAAGAGAAAGGAAAAGACAAAGACTATTATATTTTTTCTCCTCATCTATATGTCATTACTTCCTTTTCTCCTGTTGCATTTGCTGAGACTTCCAAGAGTGGAAAGCAGTGTTAAGGAGCAGTCTCCTTGACACATTCTGGACCTAAGAGGAAATTCCTCCACACCATGGAGCACTGTGATACTATGATAGGGTAACCCAGAGTTTGTGCTTTGGCCAGCGTGGAGGATGGGGGCTGCTCACTGGAGGAACTCCACCCCCAGCCTCTGCTCTAGGGCGGGGGTGGGGGTGGAGGGGTTTGAGGGGTGGAAGCAGCTAGGCACACCTGCCCAGTGATTGGATCAGCAGTTCCTGCGCAGTGAGAGGAAGAGGTCCTGGGCTTTCATGCACCTGGAGAAGTCAAGAGAGGAGCATAGGGGCAGGTAGGGAGCCCCATCCTACTCTGCCTTGTCCTGGCTGCTCTGAGTTCTTAGTTCACCCTATTGCGGGCTGAGAACTGACATTCTATGAGTGAGGCGTATTTTATGGCACCGAATGTAGTCTGTCTTGGTGAATATTCCACGTGAACTTGAGAAGAGTGTCCTCTGCTGGAATTGGATGAATTCGTGTGAAGATGTCTGCTGTACCTTTTTGGTTGGCAGTACTCTAGTATTCAGCTATGGCAACACCGATTTCTGCCTGCTGATCTATGCTTTAGTTGGCTATGCCTCCTTCCTTCCTTCCTTTCCTCCCCTTTCCTTCTTTCCCTCCCTCCCTCCCTCCCCTCCTTCCTTCCTCCCTCCTTCCCTCTTCCTTCCTTCCTTCCTTTCTTCCCGAAGTACTGGAAATTCCCAGCCCTTTTTTATTTTCTTTATTTTGAGGTGCGGTCTTGGTAAGTCACTAGATAACCCAAGTAGGGCTGTCATTTTGTTGTTGTTGTTGTTGCTGAGAATCAACTCAGGACCTTGCACTCGCCAGGCATGTGCTATGCCACTGAGCTATATTCTTGGCCCTGGGCTGGGATTTGTGATCCTTCTTCCCTAGCCTCCCAGAGTGCTGGGATTACAGACCTTCCTCACCATGCCAGGCTGATGTGTGTATTTCTGGTGGAGCATGCTGACACTTCTGGCTGTAACCATAGGCTCATGGGTTTCTCTGCAAAGTCCTGTCATTTCTGCCTCACAGATTTTCATGCTCTGCTGTTAGAGATGTCCACCTAAAGATCTTGGACAGTCGGTGCCTTCATTATTGCACAGTGCCATCCTTCATTCCTGGTGACTTTTCTTGTCCTTGACGTCCCTTTTTCTGGCATTTATATAACTAGTGTTAGCAGTGTATGTCGTTCTCTCTTTACTTTTCATTCTCTTGCAGTACTAAAGATGAAACTCAGGAAAGCTTAACCACTGAGATATATCTCCAGCCCTTTCTATTTTTTATTTTAGGACAGGGTCTCACTTGCCTGGCTGTCTCAGCCTCCCAAGTAGCTAGGATTATAGGTGTGCACTACCACACTCAGCTCTATTGTATGTGGGGTTTTTTTCATCCTTTCCCCCTTGCATCTCAGTCAGGGACACTCTGCTGGCATATCCTCATGCCTACCAACTTCCCTTGGCTATGCTCAAACCATCAAGATCCCCCCCTTTGTTAGTACATGTTTATGTTACATAAATGTATTCATCTTGGGAAATTCATACACATATATGACAAACCTTGATCTTTTTCACTTCCTCTCCCTATATCAAAGGTTCTTAAATTCAGAGTTTCTGGTCTGTGGCATTTCCTTTTGATGTTCTTGTCCCTCTCCTGCTTTTGTCCCTTTCTCCATTAGAGCCCTTAGCACATTAGTCATCATTTTAAATTCTGTGTCATAAACTTGACATCCTTCCCACACCTGTCTCTACTGATGCCTGCTGTCTCTTCCTCATGTCTTGCATCTGAGGCAAAAGTGACCACAGTTTATAGACCTCAGCTGGCTGTTTCTTGAATCTAGAATCAGACAGCACTTCATTCATAAAACAGAACAAGTGCTGAGCTGACAAGGTAGCTTTCTAGATAGAGAAGGGCTGAGAATGAGGAGATGAAACAAAGCAGACCGGTCATTTCAGTTTCTTTGTTGTAAAGCTATGACAAAGAGAACAACTAGAAAAATAACATTAGGTTACTTCAGGCTTTCCTTTGGTTTTTGTTTCTTTTGATGAGTGTTAAAGGGAGGAAAGTTTATTCTCACAATAATCAAATCTGCTCTGTTTGGGAAAGTTGGCTGTCCCCTGATTTCTTGAGGCCTGATAACAGGTCAGTTTAGGTTTGGCAGCATGTGGGGACTCTGTTTTGATGTCAGCAAGGTCTGTTGGGGTTGTGCAGAAGGAGGACCTCTTGGAATGTTCATTAACACCTATAACTTCTGTTGAGAGATAGATGATATATCAGTAATAGGAAAGGAGTGGCCTTTAGTGTGAGGTGTCACCCTTGCTGGGCTATTGAGTCTGTAATAGCATGGGTGGTGGGACTTCAGAGCTCTTTGTCCCTTTGGAATTTCTCAGGAACTCCAACTGAGCCCCTCCCCATGACCCATGACCAAGCTAGAGCCCCAGTGGCTGGTGGGAGAGGAGAGCCCAGCTGTGCTCCAGTGGCCTGGGTCCCCCAAGCTGTGATCACCACCAGCTTCTTGCTTCTCTTCTACCTCCTTGGGTGAGATGGGAATCTGGGGCACCCAGTGGGCATGTGCCCTTTGCTGGGTGATATGAATCCCCATGGAGGCTGTGACTACGCAGAGCCTTTGTTTTGGAGAAAGACCTAGGATCATTTCAGAATGGTCACCTTCTCTGCCACAGACAGAAATTTTTTCTTGGCTCTCAATGATGAGAACCTGGTGGCTTCCTATGAGGCTTCAGCCTCCTGCATCTTGTTCAGGCCCTTGGACTTCCTGCCAGCTCCAGTCCCTATGGCTTCTGCCCTAGACAGCAAGCTTGGTTGTGACAATGAGTTGGGGGCTGTCTGGCCTCACTTCTCTGTGGGTCCAAGAAACATCATTGCTTTTGGTTCCCTCCATGTTTTCCTTGTAAACGGCACTGAATCCTGAGCTCTTCATCTGCCAGAGTTCATGCTGCCCAGTCCCCTCATTACTTTTAGTTTGGTTGTTGCTGATAAGTGAGGAAGCAGCCAGCTTTGGTCATTGGTCATCATATCAGAGTCTTAGTGATTGTTAACTATTTTCAGTCAATTTTTTTGCATAGGTGATCATCATAGCATCTGCATTTTTTTTTTTTTTTTTTTGAGACATGGTCTCCCTGTGTACTTCAGGCTGGCCTTGAACTCACTATGTGGCCCAGACTGGCCTCAAATTTGCAGAGATCCTCCTGCCTCAGCCCTGGGATTATATGTGTGTACCACTACACCCCATCCAAATAATCATTTCAACACTTACATTTTTAAAAAAAATTTTAGGACTATTTTCTCAGTTTGCGCTATTATTTCTAGGTTTTCTGGGTCTGTGCCATTCTATTTCATGGGTAATGAATGGAGGCCTGGCTGTTGTGGTAAAAGTAGCTCTCTTCTGCCCACTGCCCTGTGACATGCAGGAAACACCACTGTTACCAGTATAGGGTGTTGTGCAGTTGGGAGACACCAGAAGGTCTCTGTCCTCAAGTCCCAGCAAGCTTTGCACACTTGTGTTGTCACTGGGCTCCTAGCTCTGCACTACAGCCAGGATGAGCCAGAGGCCAGCATTCTACAAGACACAAAAGCACAGCCAGAGCTTTCAGGAGCTGCTCTAGAAGAAACCACTTCAGTTTATGCCTGGTTCTGAGTGGTTTTCCCACTTAACAAGTTGGTTTCCTCTCTCGGGGTCAGAGAAGTAGCAGGGAAGAAATGTCCTCCTCACTCTGCAGGGAACTTTCAGTGTCTCTGCCTTGTCCCTGTGAAAGCCAGCTAGTCCTAAGGCTCCTTCCAGCTTGAAACCCTGTGAGCTCCAGAGCTATCTTGGACTACACTTCCCAGAATGCCCTTTGAATTCAGCGTCCACTTTCCCTAGCACCCTGGCAGCCAGGTGCAAACGTTTCCTGTCAGTTGGCAGAAAACAACCTTGAAGAACCTTGCCGGGTAGCTGTTGGAGTTCAGAAAACTTAGGGATGGGTAAGCCTGCTTTCAATGTCTCAAGCCAAAAACTAAAAATTTAAATTTCTTATAAAAAAAATTAAATTTTTAGTTTTGCATTCTGGTTGAGATATTAATAAAAGAAAAATGAAATCAGGGAAAAATGCCTGAAAGAGCCCATCTTGATTTATTTCAAGAGGTTGAAAGTTGCAAATAGGCTATACCCTTTCTCATAATTTTGTTTCATTTTGAATTAATTTCATTCTTTTCTAATGAAGTCTGATCCACATAGCAATAAAGTACAAAAGTCCTGAGCATATACTTTGATGACTTTTGATACATATCTGACCTTCTGTAGGCAACCTACTGTGTAGATTCCAGAATGATCGATCTTATTGGTCATCCTGATGCAAACCTCACACTTCAGTGAAAACAGGGGGGCAAGAAAACAGGTGTGGCCAGGCGTTGACACAGTCCCACCAGGGGTGCAGCTTGACATGGGAGCGGGCAGGGAGCCAGGCTGGGCACTTGGTGAGGTGCCCTGGGAGCGGGAGGGGGAAAGCAGTGATTGTTTACTGCCAGGCCTGTTGTCCTTGTCCCCATTGAGGCTTGTTAAGAATAGAGAGCTGGGGAGCTGCAGAGCACAAGTGCTGCTCAGCCCAGGTGGATATGAGGCAATTCATCAGAGTCACTTGTTGGAGAGACACCATGATGGGCCCGTGCTCTGTTTCCCTCCGCTCCCAGGCACCTGGTGCTCTCTAGCATCTTGGAGTCCTGTTTCTCCTTTCACTTTCTGACTTGTTGTGGCCCCTTGCATGCAGGAAGGGCCATGTCTGAATCAATTAGTTTCTCCTCCACAAGAACCTGTTAAACTTCAGCCTAAGGACAGCCACCATGTCCTGGGGTACAAGCTAGCACTTGTGTGACAGTTCCTGCACTTGGTTTCCTCCCTGCCTGCTCCTCCAGTTGAAGCTCTGCTGCCCAAGCCACTCCTCCCTGGTAATTCCGTGTGGTCTGAGGCCACTGTCGATTCTTGGCTCTTGTGGCCTGGGTACCTTCACCTGTCCCTCACCAGGAGTGCCACACCAGCAGCTGCCCTCCTCTGGACACTTCTGCCCCACTGACTACCTGGCATCGAAAGCCTCCTCCTGTGTTCTGGTCTTGGCAGTTCGGTCCTGCTGGCCCAGACAGCTCCCACTGGGCAAGGCCTCACTCAGACCTAACCGCACGATGTCATGGGGCACAGCAGGGACAGACCATGACCCTGTGCTCATTTATACCCCAAGGTGGCTGGTGCAGCTGGGTCCTGCCCCAGACCCGTGGCTCCCAGTACCTCCTGGTGGAACTGTCAGGTGCCACAGGTTTGCAGTGCAGGGCCATCTCACTTTTGAGCTTCTGGGCAAGGGTTCCCCTCCATCCAAGGACTCGCTGTCAACCGATCATCCTCCAGGCCTTGCCACTGTTCCTGGCCACCTTGTCCCCACCTGCCATTCTGCAAGAGGAGAGGGTGCTCAGTGAGCCCCGCCCTGCAGCAGTCCCCCAACAGCACATGCTGTCCCTTCTGTCTCTGCGCAGTGCCCTTTTCTGTGCTTGCTCAGAGTTGCTGGGTGATGTGTCCTGTGCCTGGCAGGGAAGAAGGATTGCAGCCAAATCCCCTGGGCATCACCTTGTTCCAGGAAGGCCCTCAGTAAGCCCACTGGGAGGGAGTGGCGGGCCAGGCTGGCAAGGCCCTGCTCACCCCAGGACTGACTGCTTTTCTCCCTCCAAGCTCTAGCTTGCCTTCCAGGTTCTCCAGGTATCTGTAGCAGGCTCTACTGTTGGGTCCTGCACATGCTCTGTTGAGCTGGTGATCAAAGCCCTGCCAAGAGGGACAGAGTAACGGTTAGGGGACACTGCATGTGCAGGTCAGACAACCTGAAACGATCCCACGTATGACTCAGGAGGAGGGTCTGGATTGCAGCTGGCAGAAGGGGCCAGAGTGTATGCCAGGTTTGGGCAGCTCTGTCCTTGACCAAGTGGCAACAAAGACCCTGATGATTGGAGGGGATCATCCTACCATACCACCTGTGAAGACCCTAGCTGTGATGACTCATGATCAGCTAGCACATACCACAGCGATTGTTGCTGTTTTTAGACGAGGTCTTGCTGTGTAGTTCGGGCTGGCCTTGAACTCACCACGTAGCCCAGGCTGGCCCTGAACTTGTGAGGACCCGCCTGCCTCAGCCTCACAAGTGCTGGGATCATAGGCATGCACTACTACACCTAGGCTACAGCCATTATTGTTGTTTGAAGAAATGTTTCAAAATTGGAATATTTTAATACAAAATTTATATTCCTGGCTTTTTTTTTTTTTTTCCTTAAAACATTAGAAGCTCTGCCATGGATAATGGGCCTTATCCTAGAATAGCAGCATTACGCTGTGCTCCTGGTAGAGCGTGTCTTCTGGCATAATCTTTAATAGGTGGTAGGGCCATATGGCCACTACTGAGTGAGGACAGTGCCATCCAGTGCTGCCCATAGGACCAGAAGCCTTTTTAAAATTTTTATATTAAGTTTGTAAGTTGTCCACACTAACCTTGAACTTGCAGCCCCTCTGCCTCGGCCTCCTAAATAGCTGGGTTTACAGGCATGCACCACTATGTCCAGCTACCTAACAGCTGCCTTAAAAAGGTAAAAAGAAGTAAGTGAAACTAATTTAGTAATGTGTCCTCTAACCCATACTATCATGTGTCTGCATGGCCTGTCTGGCAATTTTGTGACCTAATAGTATCCACTGCACAGAGGGGGCCTGCTGTTTTCCTGCCTGCTGTGTTGGACGTCCAGGGACTCCCAGCCATCCGCCTGCTCCCCACCCTGCTGGGAATGGCCTGTCCTCCCCAAGCTCACCCCTGAGGCTGTGAGGCTGAGCCTTCTGTCTCTCTTGCTGCTGCCCCATTGCTTCCCACAGCCATGGTGTATATGTAATGGCTCTGCATTGTGTCTGTGACCTATTTTCCCTGCAAATCTAGTTCAAGGGAAAGCTTTTATCATTATTTTTGTCTTTAAATCCTGAAAGACATAGATAATGCTGACTTACCTCATAGTCCCAGAAAGATCCTCTAACAGATTTTGAAAATCTACTAATAAGGTGCATTCCCAAGGCCTGTTTATTTTTTTGAGACAGGGTCTCACTGAGTTGCCCAGGCTGGCCTCAAACTTGCAATTCACCTGCCTCAGCCTCCTGAGTAGCTAAGATTAAGACCTATACTACCATTCCTGGTTCTTAGATTTTGAAGAAAGAAAGAGCTGGCTCAGTCTCTTACTCAGGAATTTTGCACTGAGCTACATTCCCAGCTGTTTTCTATTTATTTTGAGACGAAGTCTTGATAAATCATGGTTTTCAGGCTGAGCTCAAACTTTCAATCCTCTGCCTCAGCCTTCCAGAATGCTGGGATGGATTGCAGGTGTGCGCCACCACACCTGGCTTCAGTCTTTGTCTTCTTGGTCTCCACTGTCTCTGACTCTGTCCCCCAGAGGAGCAGGTTTGATGAAGATGCCCCTGTGGGCAGTGGGAGAAGAAGGTGGGCATCCCCTTGGGCTATGCCAGGTCCTGTGGCAGGGCCTCCGAGTGATGATTGGAAGGAGGGGCTGATATGAGGGACTGTGCTGCCCAGGGAGAGGGGCTGGAGGCCATTGCAGGCTAAGGGATAGGCCTGGGTAGCTGTCAGAGTAGGGGGAGGAAGCAATTGCCAAGGTGGCTCTGTGTCTGGGATGTTCTTTCCAGCCTTGTGGGTGGCAGCCAAGGTGCAGGGGCAGGAGGGTGAACTGGGTCCCTGCAGGTCAGGCCAGAGTGCTGGGTTAACAGCTCTGTGCCACCAGGCTGCTTGTTTACTTCTTGGGCTGTTCGTCACCGATTTTCAGTACAAGGGCGCTGGCTGGGTGTGGAGACTGGTCTCAGGCCTTGCCAAGGGGCATGGAGCATCTACCTCCCTTAGTCCCTAGGGCCCTGATTGTTTCTCCTGGGAACTGCAAGGTTCTGGTAGGGAGCATGTTTGCTGCTTGAGGACAGGAGGTCCCATGCTGACTGTCCTGTCTTCTGCCCTCAGAGCCTCCCAAGATGAACCCCATGGTGGAACCGCTGTCCTGGATGCTGGGCACCTGGTTGTCAGACCCGCCAGGGGCCGGCACCTTTCTGACACTGCAGCCCTTCCAGTACCTGGAGGAGGTGCACATCTCGCATGTGGGCCAGCCCATGCTCAACTTTTCGTAAGTGCTTACCGAAGCACGCGCCTGAAGTGAGCTGGCCGGTGGACACAGGCTGGGCAGGAGGGAGGGAACCTGTTCTGTCTCTCCCTGCACAGTTGGTAAAGATGGCATGTTCTGGTGTGTGAGAGTTTTGAAGACATTAGGCCAGTCACTACAACATAAGCTCATCAGTCAATGCATAAAAACAGGTACCCTGTTTCATGACATTGTAACCTTGTACTGTGTCCTGTATGGAAATAGATCACCCAGTGTTACTGGAAGTAAAGGCATGGCTCTCTTTCAGATTTACCACAGCTAGCTGAGGGTTCAAAGAAGCAGAGTGCTGTGGTTCCCACATTGTGCCCATACCCAGAAGCAGGCTGTCTTAGTTACTTTGCTTGTTGCTGAGATAAAATAACCCAATACCCAAAGTTACAGGAGAAGAAGTTTATTCAGCTCACAGTTTGTGGAGGTTTCAGTCCATAGTCGGCTGGCTCCAAGGCAGGGAGGCATCACAGACGAACAAACAGTTCATGGCAAAGCAGGACCGGCAGAAGGCAGTAAGCAGCAAGCAAGCAACAAGGGACAAGTGACCACAGTAGCCCTCTTTCTGTCCCTTATATTTTATCTAAACTACCCGTCCAAGGGAGTAGGAGCACTCTCACCCGGGGTGGGGCACCCTTAATCCTACCCAGAACTATGGCAAAGCAATCAACAGGCTGCGTTAGTAACCCCACACCCTTAACCCCAGAGTGACACACTCCAGATCCAGCCACTTCCAAAAAGCCCCATCTATGACTGCTGTGGGGGACATCTAGACACAGCCCTGAGAGAGGGTCTCCTGAGGCTCTCCAGTAGGCCTCACACAGCAGAGGACAGACAGCAGACTGAGGTCTAAGACCCACCAGTGCATGGAAGTGGTTGAGAGATCTTTTCTATAGTTTAAACAGTAAAGAAGTATAAAATAAAAAACAAAACTCCTTTCCCAGTCTGCACTGCACAATTACATGTGAAGAATCTAAGGTGGATGTGGTGGTGCGCACCTGTAATTCCAGCATTCAGGAGGCTGAGGCACGAAGGTCGCCAAAGGTTCAAGACCAACCTGGGCTATATAGTGAGACCAAGGACAATCTGAACTAAATAGCAAGACCCTGTCTCAAAAATCAAGAAAATAAAGAATCTGACTAAATCAACTTTGTGATAAGATTGAGGGTCCTTTATCTGATCTATCTATGTTTCTTTCTTTCTTTTGAGAGACAGGGTCTCGCTATGCAGTTTAGGCTGACCTCGAACTCACTATGTAGCCCAGGCAGGCCTCGCGCTCATGGCAATCCTCCTGCGTCAAGCCTCCCAAGTGCTGGGTGTTTTTGTTTTTTGAGACAGGGTCTTGGCAGTCCTCCTGCCTCAGCCTCCTGAGTGCAGATGAGTTGATTTTCCCCTTACCCTAGAGTAGCTCTAAAGAGGAAAGACCTGTTACCACACCTATAATCCCAGCTGCTCAGGAGGCTGAGGCAAGAGGATCAAAAGTTCAAGTCTCCACTGACCAACTTAGTAAGACCTTGTTTCAAAATTAAAAAGTAAAAGGGGCTAGGGATGTAGCTCAGTGGTAGAACCCTAAATTCTATCCCTAAAACAAAAATGAGATAAATATTAGAAAAGACAGCCTACTAGAATGATATTTTACTATAGCTTCCCCTCAGTGTCCATGTGAGGTGTGGGAGCTGACAGGGCCCTGGGGAGAAGGTGCACCATGAGTATAGCAAAAACAAGTTCCTGGCAGGGTTTAGTGAGGCATCCCTGAAATAGCAGCTCCTCCAGAGGCTGAGGCAGGAAGGTTGCAAAGTCAGAGCCAGTCTGAGCAATATAGCAAGACTATCTCAAAGAATGGAATAAAGGAGCGGCTGGGGCTGCATCGCAGTGGCTGACAGTTGCCTGGCATGTTCAGTTCCTAGCAGTAGTGCTGTACTGCCAAATAAAAAGGAGCAATTCCTGAGTTCAGGAACCAGAGGTCCATCCAGAAGGCAAACAGTGAAATGAGCCAAAAAATAGCCAGTGCAGGGCAGGGCCAGTGGGGAGCCGAGGAGCCCCCGCCAGGTCAGGAAGCCCCACCGCTGTGTTCTTGGCGCCTGCCGTGTTTCTCACGCCTCCTCCTCCTGCACAGGTTCAACTCCTTCCACCCGGACACACGCAAGCCCCTGCACAGGGAGTGTGGCTTCATCCGCCTCAAGCCAGATACCAACAAGGTGGCCTTTGTGAGTGCACAGAACACAGGTGCGCTCTTGGACCAGGCAGCTTGTCTCAGGGGACCTCTGGGGACAATCCTGTCTGAAGCTGCAGGGTTCAGTACCCATGGTCCTTCTGGGGCTATGCACCTTGGTTTCCCTGGGGCAGGGCTTGGTTGGGGAGGGCCATCTGAAGGGCTCCTCAGCAAGGCTCTTCCTCATCCAGAAATTTACTCAGGTGGTCCTCAGTAGCCTTCACCTTCCCACTTGCCCAGTGGGGAGGGCCAGTGCCTAGTCCACAGACGTGGACGACCAGAGCTCCTCTCCACCTGACCCCTCCTCTTAGATCACAAGTAGAGGAGGGGTGCAAGTCAGAGGGCTGGGGTCCAGGCCCCTACATAGGTGACCTGCTGTGAAGCACATGCCTCTGGAGGCCTGTGCAGCCCAGGAGGGGCTGTGCACATCACCAGGCTACAGAGACGCCTCCCCATCCCCTGTGCAGGCATCGTGGAGGTGGAGGAGGGCGAGGTGAACGGGCAGGAGCTATGCATTGCGTCCCACTCCATCGCCAGGATCTCCTTCGCTAAGGAGCCCCACGTGGAGCAGGTGAGCCCTCCGCCCTCCAGCTGTGCCTGGGTGTCCGCAGCAGTCAGTAGCTGCCGCACTCCCTCGGGCCCTGTTCTTAGTCGTTGTCTTGCGTTCTTTTTCACTTCTCACGCACTGCCCCAGATTCAGAGTTCCTGGTAGATGGGCATGAAGTTGTTTGCAAGTTTGGTGGTTTGTCACAAACACCCCTTCGTATTCATATTGTCCAAAGACACATCCATCCACATTGGCTGATGTTTCCCCCAGTTAAGTTGCAGGGTCAGAGCACTGGTACATTTTACACTCTACTGGCTACTGGTAAACTGCTCTTCTCGGCAGTTAGAATCCCACCAGCTCTGCAGGGAGCCGCCCTCTCCACCTCAGACTCTGGGCATTTGAATTTGAGAAATAAAAGATGGCATTGCTTGCTCCTTTTTTTCCATACTGGGGATGGAACCCAGGGCCCTGGACTTGCTAGGTGAGCACTCCACCACTATATGCACAGCCCTTTTTATTTTGAGATAGGATCTTTCTGAGTTGCCCAGGCTAGGCTCAAACTCCTGCCTCAGCCTCAGGAGTAGCGGGGGTTACTGGTGTGTGCTGCTACACTGGTTCATCCATGTTTTGAACCTGACTCTATGAGAGGGCCCATTCCGAATCCCCTTTGCCACTCACTTGTTCTGTGCGCTTGATGCACAGAGGAGTGCTAGCCTGTGATTGTTGTGGGTTACTGGGAGGCTTTCACTGCCCAGTGTCAGCCTGCACCCGCTCTGTGTCCGAGCAGTGTCTCCGTGTGGCTCCATCCATGATGGGCACTGTCCACTTCTGTCCCACCAGTGCAGGGCTTCTCTGTGCCATCTCAGGAGGTTCCTTGTGTCTCTGTGAACCCAGGCACCATGCAGGAAGGTGTTTTCTACTCCAAAGGTGATGGAAAAGTGATTTTGTCACTTTCTTATGCTCTTGTTGCTCTCCTTTTGCATTTAGACCTTTAATCTCTCAGTGATGTCTTGCCTCACGCAGTGCCCAGCTCCAGCTTTTCCCAGACTGTGACCAGCGGCACTCACCCCAGCCCTGACTGTTCTGCACAAGCACTAGGCTGTTTCTCTTTCTGTGTGATCTGCTTCTGCCCCGGTAACTCTTTACTTAAAATCATGTAGCTTTCTATTCCACTTTCGTATCTAAAGGGAAGTCGCACATATTCTTGTCTCCACATTTTCCTTCTTATTCATAAGCATCTCCTCTCCTCTCAAGACGAGCTTTTGGGGGTGGTGGTAGGAACAGAACCCAGGGCCCCACATATGCTGGGCAGTGCTCGCCACTGAGCTGCAGCCCATACATGTGAACTCAAACGAGCCTCTCAAGGTCCCTAAAGTGTACATGAGGCCGAGTTGAACACGTGAGTTAATTGTGGAAGTCTCATCTTCCCATCTGCAGCAGGAGACTGCAGTGTGGCAGTACAGTGCAGCAGTTCCCGGTCTTAGACAGATTTCAGCGCAGATCAAAACTCCATTTCTTTCTACTTGTGTATTTTTAGGGTTGGGGGTGGAGCCCAGGACCTCACTCATGCAGGGCAAGTGCTCACCACGAGCTCTGTCCCCAACCTGAAAGCTGTATTTCTTTACAGTTTTAATCATACAAATCTAGCACATTTCATGTTAAGCACTTTATAATTTTTTATAACAAAATAATAATTAACTGCTGTGTACATAAAAGGGCCTTTCATCTCGTTCCTTAATCACTGCGGCTGTGCAGGTCTTCTGATCAGCACTGTCCTTGCTGTGCTTCTGTGACTGTGGTGTCTGGGCCTCATCACAGCCTTGAGCAAGTGGCCATCCCTGGGTGTAGCAGAAGCACTTGTCCCCACTTAGGCAGCACTTGTGCAGGTCATCTTGTTAGAAAAGACGCCTTTGCCAGGTTAAGGCGATTCTAACACATCTCCAGTGTGTTGAGGCCCACGTGCAGGACTGGGCTTTAGGGCTTGGAATGCCACTCAGTGACAGAGCCCTTGCACAGCATGGCAAGGCACTGGGTTCAAATCGCAGCTCCAAAACAAGCTAGAAGGCGTGGGTTGTTTGGTTTTTGAGACGGTCTTACTGTGTAGTTCAAGCTGCCTTTGAACTGACTGTGTAGCCCAGGGTGGCCTCAAACTCATTGCAATCTTCCTGTCTCGGCCTTCTGAGTACTGGGATTACTGATGTGCATTACCATGCCTCACTATGCATTTTATTATTTTATGTGCCGCCACTTTGGGGAAGATTCTATGCTTTTTCCCCTTGAAGCTGTCAATACATTAAATTAACACATTAATATCAGGGCCAGGGACTTAGCCCATTGGCACCACACCTGCCTAGCAAGCACAAGATCTTGAGTTCAATTCCCAGTACCAAAACAATTGGAAAACTCAGTTACAGTAATGTCTTCAAGATACTGAGCCATATTTGTTTTGGAGGGATAACTCCTACTTGTCACGATACGTTAAGTAACTTTTTCAGATAGCATTATCCATTCCAGTATCTATATTACTTGTAGCCTGATCTGGGAGATTTTCTGCTTTTTCTCTTCTTCTAACGAAGGCCACCCACCGTGGGGACTGTTGCTGGCAGGCCTCCCGGAGGTGTCTAGCCCCAACACCCGCTCCTTCTCCCCCTGTCTGAGTGTCAGCCCCATCAGGAAGTTCAAGAGGAGGGACCCGTTGCTCGCCTGCCTGTCTGCCTGCCAGTCTGCAATCATCATTTTCCTCCTGTGTGTGTATGTTCTTCTTAATCACACTTGCCAGCATTTGTTTATCGTACCCCAGTTTTATTTAGGTTTGTTCCTTTATTTTTTGAGAACTGGCCTTGGGTTTTCTGGATGAAGCAAAAATATCTTCTTCTGTGTGGAGGGAGGGCAGAGACAGGGCTTTGCCTGGAGTCACCTCTGAGTGACGTGGACGATGATGTGCCAGGTGCTCTTCCACTCTCACTGGCACGGACAAAGTCAGGAGCACACGGCAACATGCGGACTCTTGGAGGGACCCCTTGGTCCTCCTGGTTTGTGTGTGGGCCAGGCAGATGTGACCAGTCAGGACAGCACTCTGAGGGTTTCATCAGACTTTCTGTATGCTGTGCGGCACCAGGTTCCAAGTGACTCACTTCCTGGCACCTTCCCCTTGACGTTAGACCTGTCACATTCCCTGCCCCCTGCCCCAGCCATGAGCCCTCTGCCACCACTGTCTGCAGTCATTTTGGCAAGCGAGAACAGGCCCCCCCAGTCTCATCTAGGCTCTCCTAGGCTTCCGTCACTGTTGTAGTCAGGGTTTACAAGGGAAAGGATTTAATACAGGACACATAATTTATAGGATTATTTTATAATATTCCCCCAAAAGTCAAGAATGCAGGAAATCTGTCCACACACTAAGAATCCACCTGAGGGCCTGGACCCCATGGCAATGTCCTCCACAAGTCCAGCTGGAGGCCTAGAGCCCACAACGTCTCTTGCAAATCTATACCAAGGATCTGCACTGGGAAGGCCCAAAGGTCAGTGGTAAAATCTAGAAAGTCTGTGCCAACAGAGTGAAGGTATCTGTGCCTGCAGGCTGAGGGACCTCCACTGGAGCCAAGATGCTCCAGAGCTCCCTCCGGAAGTTATCACAGCCATCCTCAGCCATAGCAAGGACCAGAGCTTCCCCAGTAATGAGAACAACTGAGTTCGTATCAGGAAAGCCAGCCCAACAAGCTTCTCCAGGAGAGTCAACGGCACCAATTCCCCCTCCAGTTCTCTTTTTATGCTGTTGGCAACAATCCTCAGGTGGGCGTCCCACACCCAGCACTGTGCTGATTCAGTTCAGCTGGGTGTGACAAGTTGACTACCAGTTGTCGTTCCACCACGCTCACACACACCTGTCACCTGCTGTCCTAGACCGCTCAGCTCATTCTGCTGCTTTTCCTGCTCAATGGGCGGGCCAGATATTGCAGTACGTAATGACCCCATTCTCTGGGGAGACTTAGCGCACATCCAGAGTGCTCACCTTTGCACAGTTCCGTCTCTCCCTTTCCCTGTAGACAGCTCTGAGTCCCAGCCCTGGCCGCCGCCGCTTCCTCTCACCTGCTCGGCACAACCTCGTTCCCGCCTCGGGCCACCTCCACCCCTTCTTGGAGGCTTTGGCCCTGGTGGCCTTGGGGTCCCATGCGCTTTTCTCTTTTTTTTTTTTAAGAGAAAAAACAATGATACAGAATTCCAAAACAAGATAAATAGGAAATTAACAATGGTTATTATGTTGGGTATTGTTATCTTCAAAGTAGTGATTCAGATTATAAGGCATGCAAGATTGATCAAACAATATAAGTATAAGCCCTTCCCTTCAATGAACTAAAAGAAATTAAGTGTAACTATCGTAGGTATCTTGTGTGTTTGTTTTTGTTTTTGAGACAGGGTTTCACTATGTAATCCAGGCTGGCCTAGAACTCTTGGTAATCTTCTTGCCTTAGCCTTCCAAGTGCTAGGATTACAGAGATGTGCCACCACATCCAGCACCTGTGGTGCTTTAAAATACATTTTTAAAAATCTAACTCTTCTGGCTGGGTACAGTGGAGCATATTTGTAATCTCAACCAGTCAGGAGGCTGATACAGGAGGATCACAAAGTTGAGGCCACCTGGGCTACTTAGCAAGTCCCTCTCTCAAAAGATAAAAAGGGGCCAGGGTATAGTACAATACAAAGCCCTGGGTTCTGTCTCCAGTGCTATAAAAAAGGAAACTGACTTTAGTGGCTTTCTTGTGGGAGACAGGAGGTGGCCACAGAGATAGGACCCACGCATACCTTGTGCAGCGTGGGAGCACTGCCCGCACTTCTTACAATGACAGAAGGGGCACATGTGCTTGGACTCTCACAGAAGTGGCCACTAGAATAGGGTAGCTCAGTCCTGGCTGGGGTGAGGTTCTCACAGCAGCAGAGCCGATAGGGTTGGTTGCCAGAGAGGCATCCGGATCCCCAATGGACCAACTTGTATCTACCAGGAACGGCCAGGAGTCCCCTGCCCCAATCCTTCCTGCCCCAGGTGGTGTCTGCTCAGTGTGTGTCACCTGCTGGTGGGGACGCTGGCAGGTTCCTGGGCCAGGGACAGGTCCTGGTACAGGTGGATGCTCCAGCAGTTGTTGAATGTTTTGGAAAGAAAATTAAGGTGTTGTATTCTGTTCTCCACTCAGATCACCCGAAAATTCCGGCTGAATTCTGAAGGCAAACTTGAACAAACAGTCTCCATGGCAACCACTACACAGCCAATGACACAGCATCTTCACGTCACCTATAAGAAGGTGACCCCCTGACCCAGAGCAGGCTGCAGCGCCTGGGGGCTCTAGGGTCATCACAGCAGCAAGTGTCCTGCTGCAGATGATGGGAGAGGGGTCCAGAGGTCGCTGTAACAGCATAGAGAAACCAAATAAAAGGCCTTTATTTTTATGGCTGAGGATTTTGGATATTATCCCTGTGCAGATTGTACATTTTTTCATCTGCTGCTGATGGCTCATTTTCCAAAGGTCTTTTCTGTAAGAAATTAAGAAGGGATGCTCCCCCTGCACTGCAGTTTTAACAAGATCTAAACTACATATAAATCTTAAGTAGATTAGTCAACAAGTTGAAGACAAAAGGTGGAACCAAAAGGATTGCCACTCTGGATGTGGTGGCACGCACTGGTGGTCCTAGCACTCACAAGACTGAGGTAGGAGGATCGCCTGAGCCCAAAAGTTCAACCCCAGTCTGGGCAACATAGCAAGACCCTGACTCAAAACAAAACAAAAACCGTAAGAAAGAGTTGCTGCTGTTGCTCATCAGTTTTCAGACAGAGCCCAAGGCCTGTTCACTGCGATCAGGGCACTCCTGGGGGCAGGCTGCGCCACGTGGTTTTGTTTGTACTCTGCAATACAGCATGTCCTTCATGGTGGTGGCATTTTACACAGTGAAGCTTTTTAGATGCCTGCTGAGCCTTGCGCCACTGCTCAGCTTACCTGGCACCTTGGGGGTTGGATTTGCTTCACAAACAAGGCCTTTGGCATAAAGATCCAGGCAGGACCAGGGAAGGGTGCGTGGTGTCTGAGCCATGTGGAGGGAACCCAGGGATTGGACCAGAACCAGCTCTGCTGCCCGTGCCCAGAGGCCCTGCCACTTCGCCTGCTCCACACAGCAGGGCAGGGGCTCTCGTGAGAGATGAGGGACATGGCTAACACAGTCCTAGGCCATTTTGTGTTTTTGTTTGTGTTTAGGGGGTTATAGTGGGAACTGAACCCAGGGCCTTCACACTGAACTGTATCCCTAGCCTTTTAATAATTTTGAGACAAGGTCTCGCTAAATTACTGAGTTGCCCAGGCTGGGCTTGAACTTGAAATTTTCCTGCCTCAGCCTGAGTACTGGTGTTACAAGGCATGTGCCAGCCACTGTGCCCAAGTTCTGGGGCCATTTTGACAAAACACATGCAAACTCTGTAGTATTCTGGTACATCCTGCCTTTGTCCCAATCATTGGCTTGTCCAGGCCACAGCTGCCCGTATGGGGTGATAGTTGTCAGGACACTTTGATCTAGAACAGCCCCACTTCCCTCCCTGTGCCATGAGCTCATCGGCCACTTGTCCCCAAGCTGCCTTGCATGAGTGCTTGGCATCCTCCTTGCACAGCTCATCCTGCCATCCCTAGTCCTGTGTCCTAGTTGCAGATGCACCTCTGGGTGCTGTTCCTCCGAGCATGGCACACAAAAAGCCAGGCTGGTGGGTGGCCCAACCCTGTGTTATTTTCTCAGCCTTCTCCCCACTGCCCAGCCTGGCCCTGTGACAACTTCAGGGTGGCTGTTCTCTGCTTCATTCATTCCTTATTCATTTGTTGGGTTTTTGAAACAGGGTATTATGTAGTCCAGGCTGAGCACAACCTCAAAGCTATCGTCCTGCCTCACCTTCCAGAGTGCTGGGAAGACAGGGTTGTGCTTTCATGCCCGGCTGGCCTCTGCCTCTTTTGTCCCTTCTGTGTTCAGTGGCAGGACCCCCAGAGCTCACCAGGAAGCCTCTGCACTTCTTCCCTGCAGGTATCAGTGCTTAGAGTGAGGCCTCCCAGCAGATTGCACCTCCTCTCAGCCACTGCCACCCTCAGACCACCCTGCTCCTCTGGGACACTAACACTTCCCCTCCTTTACATGGAACCAAGGGCCTCACAATGCTTCACCCCAGCCCTTGCTGGAAACTGTTTTACTTTTATTTGCAGTTGTGTTCTACTGTTTACCCGGTGCTGTGAGTGTGTTTCTTCTGCTTTCTCAGGAACACTTTACCCTCCTGCAGCTGTCTCTCTTGTCAGGGACAGTCTGCCCCTCACATCTCCCTGGGCAGCAGGAACTTGGTGTGGATCCTGTGTCCACCTGGCTGTGCTCAGTGACCAGAGAGCCTGCAGCTAAACCTTAAGCTCAGCTCTGCTCTGCATTTTTAACCATGTGCAGCAAAATTCAGCATTTTCTGGGCCACCAACCCTGTATCAACTGTTGGGCGTAGGCTAACAACCCACCAATACCACCTAATGGCACATATTGCTTGCTTTCCCCCACCACACACCCTGGAGATTGAACTCAGAACCTTTGCACTGAGCTACATCCTCAGCCCTTTTTTTTCTGAGACAGGGTCTCACTAAATTGCCCACGCTGGGCTCAAACTTGAGATCCTCCTACCTCAGCATCCCTGTGTGCTAGTACTTACAAGTGTGTGCCACCATACCTGGCTAGACGTTGCTTCTTTTTCATTTTTGGTACTGGGGATCAAACTCAGGACCTTTAACTTGCCAGGCAGGTGCTGTGCCACTGAGCTATATACCCGGCCCATAGATATCACTTCTTTAAAGTGACATCTTCCAGATACTTGGTGGCTGTCAGGATATGCACACCCTACATGGCCTGGGCAGTTTTACAGGTGTTCTTAAAGTGAACATGAGATGCAAAACTCTTACATGATTTTTGTGGGTTCTGGGTCAGGAGAGATCTGCGGCAGATCACCTCAGATGGTCTACAGGGAGACAAAGAGCCTCTGTCAGTTTAATCAAGTGCTGTCTGTTTCTTCTGCAGACTGGCTCTGGGGGCAGCAGCTGAGATGCAGCCTGGGTCCTTGGGCTTCTCCCTGCTGGGCCCTCAGCCTCCAGGACTTCCCAGGGACAGTCCGGGCATGTCCCGCTGGTCTGAGCCATGCAGGTCACAGTCAGAGCCCGGGCCTCCCCAGCCCCACTGCTGTGCGCTTAAAGTACACAAGCACTGGACCAGTGTTTGCATCCGACCTCTAGGATCATAAGGTTTCTTATTTATGATCTTTGATTTTATCTTTTAAACTGAAAACCTTGGTTCACTGCATTATTTGTTTTATAAGTATCTATACTTAAAATAATAATAGCTATTAATAAGTCTGCTGATTGAAGCTTCAGTACTTTTGCTGTTCCCCTATACATTTCCCAGTGAAGCTATCAAGTTAAAATGTATTGTAACTGGAATAATTTCTGTCTGGGTTTATGTCACCAGTTTGGCATATAAGTTAATCCGTTTAATTTCTAGAAATTGATTATTGTCTTGCGTAAGCTATTTTATTCATGCAAATCATTTTACTTTGGTTTTTGTGTTTTTGGCAGTACCAGGATCAAACCCAGAGCCTTTGAATTGAGCTACATGCCCTAGCCTTTGTTTATCCTTGTTTTGAGACAGGGTCTCACCACATTGCGGAGGGTAGGCTCCAGCTTGCAGTTCCCCTACCTCGGCCTCCCAGACTTTGGGAATAGGCGTGAGTCACCAAACCTGGCTTAGATGTTCCCAGGGTTAGAACTGAAATGAGGCACGCTTGTCCCAAAGGCATACAGCACAGGGCTGCAGCGTGGGTGCCAGTGGGTGTCCTTGCCAGCTCATCCAGCAGGTCTCCTTGGGGCAGGGGCTGCTTATGCCTCCCATTGGTCAAATGTGTCAGACTAAACAGCCTCCGCACATCTGTGTCACATGGGGATTTCCCAGGGCATCCAGGGATAGGCTCTGGAAGTGGGGTTGCCAGTCAAGAGGCCCAGTGCTTACATGGCTGGGGTGCTTTCTCCATGGGGACACACTTTGCACCCCACACCTCAGGTGACATGTCTACTCCATGGACAACAGAGAATGGTGTCAGATTGGGACTGAGGCCAAGCCAAGAAACAGAGCCTCTGCATACGTTTTTAGATTACATTCGTCGCATATTCTTTTTCTTGATTTTCAGAGCTCCTGAGTTTTTGTTTTTTTGGTGTTGCTGGGGGTTGAACCCAGGGCCTTGTGCCTACAAAGGCAAGAACTCTACCACTGAGTCACATTCCTAGCCCTCAGGGGCTCTTTTGAATTAGAACTATTCATCCTAATATCTTTTGTCTTAAATTATAATTTTTTAAGGCAAAATACTAATAACAAAATTCAACCTTTTTTTTTGAGACAGGGTCTTAGTAATTCAGGCTGGGCTTGAACTTACTATGCAGCCCAGCTGGCCTCAAATTCGAGCATATCCTCCTGCCTCACCCTCCTCCTTAGTGCACTACCATGCTCACTTCAAAATCCAACATTTTAACCATCTCAAGAGTGTACTCAATAGTCATCCATAATCACCAAATGGTGTAGCCATTGCTTCTGTGTCCACGCTTTCCACTCTAAAGGAAACCCCTACCCATGAAACTTTTTTTTTTTTTTTGTCTTTTTGAGACAGGGTCTCAATATGTAGTTCAGGCTGGCCTTGAGCTCACTCTGTAGCCCAGGCTGGCCTCAAACTCGCAATAATCCTCCTGCCTCAGCCTCCTGAGTGCTGGGATTACAGGCGTGAGCCACCTTGCTTCCTTACTAATGCTTTTGAAAATGTTCAATATTTCCATTTTTCTACTATGTATTTTCTCCTTATTGTTCCTGGATTTTAAGCTCATGTAGGAAGAGTTTGCCCACCTCAGTTCCCAAAGTCCCTACTTTTCTAGTACTGCAGTGTTCATTTTTTGTGTCCCTCTTGTTCCACATGGCATTGTCCTGGCAGGCGGGGTGCAGTGCAGCCCCGTCCTGGTCAGTTGCCAAGGTTGGCAGTTGCCTTGTGTTCATGAAAAGCTCCCCCCTGGGGGAGGCAGTGAGGTGACCCAGCCTGGGCACCATTTCAGGGCCTCAGAGCCCAGGGGCCTCCTGTGCTTCAGTGCCACTCCTCTGGCAGCAGGACTGGGCTCCCCCCACCTTTGCTTTGGGGGTTTTCCTGGCTACTTTTGCTTCTCTCTCATGAACTTTATAATCAGCTTGTTTAGATTTGGGGGAAAACCTCCTGGCACTTTTATAAGGGTGACATCAGCTTCATGGCTGTGCGACAAGGCTGTTTATGAGCGTTTCTCCCCTGGGAACAGTTTCTGTCACTTCCCATCTATTCTAGTGTCTTTAGGGTATTTTAGGGTTTCCCTTCTGTCGTCTTGCCGCTGCCATCGTGTCCTCTCAGTGGTGTGCACACCCAGCCACTGGCCTCTGTGCCGCTTTAAACCCTGCTCTTCTCTGGGCTGCCTGTGCCTGAATATCCCTTTCTTGTGCTAGCTGTGTCCCACAGCCTCTGTTCTGGGAGGGCGGGGGGTAGCAGGCAACCTGAGCAGGTGGCAGCTGTACATCACATCAGAGGTTCTTCCCACTGTCCCAGATCCACCTGCTGCCTACAGGGCAGGCAGCTCAGCGACCCCGCCAGCTGGTGTCCCAGACAGATCCACACAGCCCCACAGGCCCTGGGTCCCGCTCAGGTACGGAAGGAGCAGACAGTGCTCCAGGGTGGGCAGGACTGGAGGGAAGGGGCAACCTGGGCCTCAAGCAGAAAAACCTCCACCCCAGGACCCTGCCTCAAAGGAAGCTGAACAGGGCTAAAAGATCTCATAGTTGTCTGGCTCAACTTTTGTTGAACAGAAAAGTAAGCTTGGGCAAGGAGAGTATGTATCTACCTCCCAGGCTGTTGTGGACATCTTCATCACAAGCAGGGAGCCCCTGGCCTGCATGAAGGCTGCCTAGAAGAGACAACGCGGGGGCTACAGTATGATAAGAGCAAGGCAGATGGGCACCAGAGCAGGGTGCGTCTGAGCAGCCAGCATCGGTCCTGTGTGCACACCCTTGAGTGGGCACCTGTGTGAGCCTTCAGGATCTCAAGCAAGACAAGGTGGACTAGAGGAGAAGATGGTCTTACCTGGCTATTTCTGAAGTACTTGAGCTGCTTCTTCATCCTGGCAGGGGTGGGGGCAGGAGGGTTTTTTTCCTTTTATTTTTGAAGACAAGGGATTGAATCTAGGACTTCACTCTGAGCTGTATCTCCAGCCCTTTTAAAAATTTTGAGTCAGGATTTTGTTAAGCTGCCCAGGCTGGCCTCAAATCTGAGATTATCCTGCCTCAGCCTCCCAAAGTGCTGGGATTACAGGTTCATCCATGCTGGATGCATTCATCCTGGTGGACTCAGCCTCCAGCATCAGAGTTCTGAATGACACTCGTGGGTACAGAGTAACCCAGGGCAGGATTTTAAAGCTGAGATGACAGCGGTGGCAGCAGCTTGAGGTATTGCAGATGAGGCCTGCAGGCCCCTGAGCAAGGGAGGGTGGAGTGCTGGCCTTATATGAGGGCAGTGGGGGGGGGGGGGACCAGACCCACCAGCATCCTGCCACCCTGCTCTCTGGCTCCCTCTGCACAAGGCCCAGGGAAGAGGCTCTCCAGTGGCCACCCTGTGGGCCCTTACTCATGGAGCACCCTGCACTCAGGGACGGGGAGTGTGGGAGTCGGGCACTAAGGCGAAAGGCTTACTGCTCAGGGTGGAGGCCCCATGCTTCCCCGAGGTCATCCCTCTCAGGAGCCTCACTTCAGCTGGGTCACCAATGAGGCTGGGAGCTTGAAGTGCAAACTGGTCACCAGAACGACAGGGCTCTGGGTCTGGTGTGCAGGGGCTCAGCTCATGCCTGAAGGAGACATAACTTTTCGGTTATTTATGGGTGCCTACACTGGGAATAAAGTCCTTGAGCTCATCCTTTCTTTTTCACTGTCCAACAGAGTGGACCAATAGCAACCCCATGACCTCCTCAGTCTCACTCAGGTCACCCAAGCCCTGCCTCCCTTAAGAAACAGAGCAGGAGCTCCAGGAGTGCCTGCTGCCCTTCACCCCGGTATCCATGCTCACTCTTCCCATGATGAGGAACATGCATTGCTATCTTCAGACAACAGGCAGAGCAGCAGTCCCAGAAGGCCCCTCCCCAGTGTTTTCCAGCAGCTCCTCACACCTCTCACAGCACTGGGACAAGAAACTGACTCTGTCTAACATGAGAACAGTCTGGAGTTTATTCCCAGCATCCCTCCACAGGCCTGCCTGACACTGACCCGGGCTGCATGGGCCCCTATAGCACACAGCCTGGCAGGGGGGCAGGGCGTCTGCAGGGGACACAGGGAGCTGGAAGCAGCAGCTCTGGCCACGTGCCCTCAGCGCCATTACCACTGGGGCTGGACTGGCTGGCAGGGTCTGTGGACCTAACGTGTGCCCTGTCTGGGAAACAGCGTTGAGAAGGTGGGGGGAGTCAGGCCTCTAATGCTGTGGGGGCCAGGCTCCCAGTGTCTGAGTTCTCAGTCCTGAGGGCAGCACAAGGGACAGATGGGTCATCCTCGCCCTACAGGGGACAAAGCTTCCGGCTCAGCTCCCACAGACAATCCTGTCCATAGCTGGAGCCCCACACCCCGCCCACAAACCAGGACCCCGTGAGGGTCCTGGCAGATGTACTGTCTGCATCAGGCCCAACAGCCAGCACACAGGCCTCAGGTTGGACATGCAGAGCCTGCTACCCCTGAGGACCGTGGCCAGCTTGCATCCTGCTGTGGCCCTTTCTGGGGCAAGTCCCAGGGCTGACCCTGGATCTTGGGCAGAGGCTCTGCAAAGGAGGGATGGGCATGGGGCTCAGGAGGGGAACAAGCTGTCTAGGTGCCACAGGGCTCCCAGGTCAGGCACAGGGTACCAGGCAGGCACTCATCTCTCTGGCAAGAGTACGAAGAAGGCAGCTTTCAGGAAGCGCCCAAAGCTGCACAGCGCGGCCACGAGCCAGTGTGAGTGGAGGCCGGGATCGGTGCTGACCACGCACTTCAGGACATCAGTCTGCAGGGAGAAGGGGACAATCAGAGAGAAAGGCCAGGCCCCAACACCCTGTACCACAGGCGCCTGCAAGGCTACCTAGGGAAGGAGAGGAGCCCAGCATGCAGCAGGGCCCTGTGAACAACCCCCCAGTTAGGGCCACCTTTTAGCAGTGGCCCCTGGGGTACAGAGAGCCCCGCACCCCTGCTAGGGCCCTCAGAGCCTACACTGCCAGGAAAGGACTAACCTGGCTTCAGACCCAGGCTGAAGACCCTGCCAAGAAGCAGTCCCAGTGCTACCCTGAGCCCCCATATACACACCCTGTGAGCCCAGCCTGATGGAGAGGAAGCCAGGTTCAGAAGATGAGGGCAGAGTCCCTAAGCCAGGGGCCTAGGCATGGAGGAGGGCCCCATAGGCAAGGTGCCAGTGCTCTCTCCCCATCATGGGACCCTTTGTGGAGAAGCTAGGGTAACAGGACAAAGGCCCCTGGTGGCTAGCTAAGCTCTCCTGAGGTAAGGCCAAGGGTTGGCTGGGGCTGAAGTCTTGCCTGAAGGCTGCCCAGGGTGGGGAGCAGACACCAAGGCCACTGTCCCTTCCCTTCTCCCTGTAAAGCATGAGAGTCTGAGCACCTCCTCTTCTGGGTCATCTCCAATAGCCACTCCTGCTGGGTGCCTCCTGGGGGCCACCAGTCTTGACCTCAGTGTGGGGTGAGAGCCGGATCCAGGCAGCAGGAGCCAACCCAAGGCTGCCCACAGGTCCCAAGTTGTCCCGGACCCTGAAGCCTGGGCCTGCCACCCCCTGTCCATGCAATGCAGTACTCACCCATCCACCGCGCCGCCGCAGCCAGGTAGCCAGGGTCTTTCGCACAAACTCCCCCAGGCAGTCAACCAGGGCGTGAACCATGGCAGGCTGGGCCTGTCGCACACAGTCCACAGCCAGCCCCGCAGCCACTGCATAGAGGGACACCACCTTGCCCCATGTGATGCCTGCAGAGAGAGGGCTGCAGGTGAGGGGAGGGGGGTGCCCATCAGGACCAGTGGACTCTAACATGCCCAACCACCATCTTCAATGGTCAGTCTTGCCCAGGCTCAGGGCAGTCCTTGGGCAGATGGATGTCCTGGCCCCCAGTGCACATTGCTCCAGACCCGTCAGCCCACTGTCTGATAGAGGAGACCACAGAACTGAGAGAATAACACCCTGGTGGTGTCCACCCTGGCCTGTTCCTTCTGAATGGCACTGCTGGGCAGCAGGGAAGGGCCCACTGTGCCTGTGTGGTAAGGACTCAGGTTCTAACGATGGACCTCCTGAGAGCCAGGAACAGGACAGGGCTCTCTAGGAGGGAAAGGACATGAATGGTGGGGGAAGAACATGCTTAGGTCATGTGATGGGATGCTTCCTTGTGCTCACATTGATAATCCAAATACAAGCACAGAGCAGGAACAGGCGATTCACAATAAGGTGCAAATAACCATTGGAATTTGTAAAAAATTAACCCCACTAATAATAATAAGAAAAGTAAATTAAAATGAGATGTAGATCATGACCAATCCCATCAAAGCCATGTAAAGCCACGTAAGGACGAGATGCTGGCAGTCACATCACATGCCCCTGGTGGACAGAACACTGACAGAGGCAGTATGCACCAAGTCTACACAGCATTCTTGATCCCCCTTCCCTGCACCCAGGTGACCTCTGACAGTGAGGGGAGCAGGACCAGCACTGCCACCCATGGATGACAGAGGTACCAGAGGCATCCCCAGCCGTAAGGGCATGAGGGTCTGATACCCGCCACACGCTGAGCCTTTAGACTTGGGAAGTGGAGGCCACAGTTTCCCTGACCCAATGCACATGAGAGGAACAGACAGGACAGGCAGATAGATAGACAGACAGACACAGACGGGTGGCATCTGAGGCTGGGGATCAGGACAAGTGGGCCCCACATTCTGGGCAAGAAAAACTCCTGAAACTGTAGCATGGCCTGTCATGTGACACAGGAGTTTCACCTCTGCAAGTGGGAGAATCCCAAAATCAGACCATCACTTCTGGGCCTAAACTCTACTGATGCTATGTCCCACTTCTTTCCAAATAAATCCAGCTCTGAAATCCCACTTGCATTGGCCAGGCCACGCTCGGTGGTGGCCCTATCCCATGTAAAATCAGGTGCCACCTGGTCCTCTGCCTGCCACGCTCCTGCCCAGGGTTCTGCCCCATGTCAGCAGACCCACAGGCACCTGAGTGGCTCTGCTCCTGCCTGTGTCCAGGGCACTGGGTGGCATGTGGACAGTGACAGGACCTCAGGGCCTGATGCCAGGAATATACGCCACAACAGCTGCCATCTGTGTAGCTGGCAGAAGAGCTCCATATCCTGTCAGAGAACAGCATGCCCTCAGGCTACCGTGTCTGGAGCCCACAGGGCCCAAGGGGGCCCTGTGCTGGGGCGTGTAGAGGAAGGAGCTCCTGCTTTCCCTGGACTCTTGTATTTTCTTTCTGAGACATAATTTCATTACCGTAAAATTTATCTTTCAAAAGTGGGATATTGCAGGATGAGGCAGGAGGATCAGTGTGAGTTCAAGGGTAGCCTAGGCACCTCATGAACTCAAGCCTAGCCTGAGCTATAAACCAAGACTCTGTCACAAACAGTGGGATGTTACATTTGTTACCTTCACAAAATTGCACAGTGACCTAATCCTAGGACATCTTCACCACCCCCATGGTGGTCCCGTGACTGCCGTGAGCAGTCTCTCCCCATGTCCTCCTCATCCCTGACCACTTCAGGCTTACTTTCTTCTCTATAGAGCTCCCTACTCTGGACACTTCCCAGGAATGGAACCACACAATCTGCTCTGCTGTGTCGGGCACATGTCACTCAGCACCTTGCTATCGAGGTCCCAGCACACATCAGCACTTCACTCCTTTTTACAGATGAACAATATTCTATGTTCTCTGGTCAACTGGAAGGCACATGGATTCTTTCCAGTGTGTCTATGTATCATATTTGGTATGGAACCCATGGCTTTGAACTGAGCTACATCCATTTGTTTGTTTATTTTTGAAATGGGTCTAAGTCACTAAGTTGCCCAGTCTGGGCTTGAGCCTGCCATCCTGCTCAGAACTTCCAGAGCACTAGATGACAGGCGTGGATCACCACACCTGGCTCATTTCTACCTTTTAACTGTGATGAGTAACACACTATGAACATTCCTGTGCAAGTTTCTGTGTGGTGTGTTTTTATTTCTCTTGGGCATATGCCGAGGAGTAGATCTGGCAGATAATCTGGTGACTCTGAGCATCCGAGCTACTGCCAGACTGGTTCCCAAAGGGACTGCACCACTCGCCGGCAGGGCGCCAGGGGTTACCTGCCAGGCTGACTGTGCTCGTGCGTCTGAAGCAGCCTCGACCAGTGACAACGGACATCTTTCAGGTGCTTTTTGGTTTACTGTCTTGTTTCAGATTTGTGTCTGTGTTGCTGCAGGGCAGCCCTCTGCTCTGCTCCCTGCTGCAGCGGTACTGGGGCTCAGAGGGTTCAGAAGCCACCTCAGCCTGGGGCCCAGCTCAGAGAGGACACAGCAGTGGGGCAGGGGCAGCTGCTGACCTCCACAGGCTTCAGCTGAGCTCCCCTAGAAAGCAGGCACCTCCCTATCATGATCCTTAGCACTGTCACCCTCCTTGCCCCCCCATCCTCCCCCAGGACCCCACAGGCAGAGGCACTGCCCCGCCCTGCCCCCAGACCTGTTGCCTGCTCACACCCCCACTTTGAAGGGCTCCAGGCCCCTGGCATCCAGAGCTGAGGTCTCAGAATGAGCATTCTTGCCTTTTCAATCCAGCCCAAGGCTCACAAACTGGCCCTCCGAGACAGGTACCCCAGCAATGCCTACACACCAATGACATCCCAGGCTGGGTGAGGAGGTCATAGGCCCAGGCACGGCCACTCTGCTTCCTTTCCTAGCCTTACCCACAGCTGCCTCCACCAGAAGGCCCCGGTACCCTTTCCTTGCCCATATTCCCCACGGGGCATGGGGACTGCACCAACTGACCCATCTGTCCTGAATGCCCTTTGGCCTCAAGGAGCCTCTCCTCTAGGCTACACCCACCCCAGGCAGTGCACAGGGCCCGCAGAGCCAACAGAAGTCCCATGTAGGGATCACACAGACTGATCTACAGGTCACAAAGGCGCCAGGCTGAGGACCCCAAGAAGCACTGAGTGGGGAGTCCACTGCTTCACTGGCTCAGCACCCTAGCCCATACCACAGCCTGTGGTAGCTGCTGCCCCTCCAGAAGGGTCCACTGTGTGCTACAGAAACAGGCGAACCCAGGGCACAGGACTGACCCCTTTCAGGACCCAGCCTGGGCAGCCGGCCCTTCTACAGCCCCCAATGCTCCCCACACCGCACCCCAGCCATGGTGACCCAGCGGTACCCCTGCCCCCCACTGCACCAACCACCAAGTAGGAAGGCAGAGCCAAGTCCAGCCCACCCTGCCCCTAGAGTCTGAAAGGCCTTGCCAGGAGAAGACACCGGGGTCAGCACAAGTGACTCCCCAAATGTGGGGGGCAGCATCTGCTCTGAGTAGGATGCAGCTGCTCCTCATTCTCCTTCTTGGGAGGCCTGGGTCACCAGGCCACCTGGAGGTCATCTTCACACAATGGGGACTGTGCATTCCCAGCACCCTCAGCTTCTGCCTGGTCCTCACACACTGCGCCTTGCCCCAGGCTTCCTGGCGTACTCGTGCCTGGCAGCCTACCTGCTGAGAAGATGTGGCCTGCCACCGCCAGGAACGCATCAGTCACCACAGGCTCTGACTGTAGGGAGATGTGCAGCTGGCGGGCCACGTTGCGGTACACGCTGGGCCGGATCTGCTCCAGCTCGTCCCCTGGTGGACACACACATCGGTGAGAGGCAGCTCACATGCAGCCCCTGGCCAGGCCAGCTGGGGACCCCATGACCTCCAGCCCAATCACCACCTGATTTCATCCAGCCCCAACGCCACCAACGTGATTCTCTCCCCCACCTTCTGACCCCACCTGACCTTGCCTACTGGCCCCCAACTCAGGCCCTAGGGACAAAGGGACCCAGGCGATACTGGGCCCTAATATGCCCCCAGGATTGAGCTGGCTGGGCCGGTGAGGCAAGACTCCATTGGAGGAGCGTGGGCTGTGCCTGCTGGTGACTCATGGCGGGCAGCCGGCAGACAGGCAGGCAGCTGAGCTGCTAGGGCGAGCAGCAGGAGGGACAGGAAAGCAGCCAAGGCCTAACCCGGGGAGGAGCAGGCATCAGAGCCCACACAGGTAGGCAGAGCGGCCCCCCAGAACCTCAAAGGGTCTCTTGGCCTGGTCCACTGGGAGAACTGACTCAAGAGAACAGATCCCAGCCTTGGCTTCACCAATGCACACCCCCTAGCTTGGGCTCCTGGACATGCGTGCCTGTCCCAGTGTGGAGTAAGCAACTCCCATGTCTTCTGCCTGGGGGCCGGGACACCCTTGGCACAGGGTATAAGCACTGGGGAGACAGTGCTGGGAATTCCACACAGCCCCTGGCTTGGGTGTCCCTGGCCCAACCACTTCACCAGCCAAAGCAAACAGGGAAATGCCACCGACTGGACGTGCCCGCGATAAGGCCAGCTGTGCTCCATCTAAGTAATTAAGATCTGGAACAGGAGCAGAACCTGAGGCCAACCAAGGGTGGGGGTGGCATGGAAATTCCCAGGGCTGGCCAGTGTAGACCTTGGAGGCCTCCCGGGATGCACCCCAGGACACAGCTGCAGGGACACAGAGCGCTGTGCGGAGAGCCTGGGGCGCCAATGCAGGGCAGGGAGGCAGCAGCAGAACAAAACCAAACTGCCTTGCCGGGACCCCCTTCAGCTATCAAGATGTGCTCACCTGGGGGTGCAGAAACCCTGAGGTATGCCTGCTGAGAGGTCACAGGAGACATGAGCCAGCCTGGGCACACAGCAGCCTGGCCAGATGGTAGGCAATGGCCCGCAGGGAGTCCCACTCAACAGACTGGGCACTCCCGGCCTGGCCAATCCGCCAAGCAGGCTCACTCCTCTGTTTCCATTGCTCCCCAGGACACTGCCCCCCACACACTCACGTGCAGCCTGCGTCCACACAGCCCTGCTCCTGGGACTAGCATAGTACAGACGCAGGGTCCACAGCAGAGTGCAAAGCACACAGTGTTGCCCCAAGAAAAGGCCACGCCCGCAAGGGCCCTGGCTCCCACCCACCACTCTGGGCTCCTCCTTCCGAGCACAGAGGCAGGGCTGGCTAGCTGCGTGGGTTGGCTGAGGATCTGTTGTCCCTACTCTGGTGGCCCAGACCTCTGGGAAGGTGCAGAGGGTCTGAGGCCTGTGTCTCCAGAGACAAGTACCCCACTGCTCCCCGGAGGGCCAGGGAGGTCTCCAAATGCAGGAGAAAGAGCTGCATGGGATTTCGGCCAGCAACTGAAAGTCTTATTTTCCAAAACAAACACGGGCCACGTGGTCCCACCAAGGATCTCTGTGCCCCCGGCGAGTCCAAGGGTCACTCTGAGGCTCAGCCATTAAACTAGGCGAGCTTTAGCTTTCCGCTAGTGCTGGCCAGGATGCCAAGGCTGCGAGCAGACGCTGGGGCCCTGGTGGGGAGGAGGGAGGAACCAAGGCCCGGAGAGGGTACTCACCCAGGCGCAGCAGCACCGCGCACACCTCCGCCAGGCGGCCCCCCGGCGCCGCGGCGCGCTCGGGCGCGCTCCAGGCCAGGCCGGCGCGCAGGAGCCGCGCGTGCACGAACTCCCGGCCCAGAGCCTTGGCCTGGGCCACCAGCTCTTTGTCGGTGGGCGAGCGCTCAAAGGCGTCCATGATCTCGGCGGCGAGGACCGAGGAGCGGCGCAGGACCTCCATGGCGAGCACGCGGGCGGGGGCCGCCACACCTGCAGGGACAGCACTCAGGGGACCGGGACCCGACCCCGACCCCGCCGCGCCCCTGCTCCCCATCGCGTGCGCTCTCGTGGCCAGGGCGCACAGGGACCCACTGGGCGCGGCCAGAACGGAGACCTCGCGGCTCCGGGCTGCGTCTCCTAAGCCCTGATCACATCCTCAGGCTCCTAGGTTCGAGTGCCACGGCGACTGCAACCCGCTCCGGGACTCGAGGTCCCTCCAGCCTGCGCCCCGGCGGCGCCCCGCGCCCCGGCGGCGCCCCGCGCCCCGCGCCCCGCGCCCCGCTCACTTCTCCCGCTGCATGGCCAGGGCACGCGGTCGGGCGTGGACTCCGCGCTCCCGACCCCGCCCCGCGCCCAGTCCGCTTCCCGCGCTCGCAGGCTCGGGTCCCGCGGGCGTGCGGGGCGCGCGGCGAGATCCCGCCGACAGGGGCGAGGCCCGGGCTTCGCCTTCTAAGGAGAAGGCAACCCCGGGGCGGAGCGTGGAGCAGCCCGGAGCAGCCCCGCCTTGGTTTAAGGAGGCCTGAGCCAGTTCCCCGGACGCGGGTAGGAGGAGGCTGTCCTGACCGCAACCGGCTGACATTACAGCAAGATTGCTTACCTGTCTTTTTACCGATCTGCAGATTCCTTACACATTGTGAATTGGTCCGTTCTTGTCTGGCACGAGCATCTGATGGATACCTCCAGCTGTGCTGCACTGGAGATTTGGCAGATAACGTCTCCCGTACATAGTTTACTTTTGCTTCTAATGAACAAGTGAGATTTTTTGTTTGTTTGTTTTGTTGTTTGTTTATTTTGTTGTTTGGGGAGGGGTTGTTTTGTTTGTACTTTGTCTTGCGCAGGCTGGTCGTGGATTTAAGAGCTCTAGTGACCCGAGACACACACCCCCACCTCAGCCTCCTGACTGCTGGGGTGCAAGCACCACTGAAGCCAGCCAAAGTAGTGAAGTCAGATTTTCCAGTCTTTCTTTCATGATTAGTGGTTTTTCATTAGGGTGTTCTCATGGTTTCACTAGGCTGTTCTTTTAGGGTCTTGTATTAAGGCCTACATTTAGATCTATTAGGGGTCACTGAGTAATCCTTGTGAATGGTGTGGTACAAATTTTTTTTCTATGAGTCTTCAAGTAATCTGTCATCGTTTACTAAAAAGTTTCCTACAGAAGAGTCTGTGTCCGGACTTTTTTCTTATCCACTGGCCTATTTCTTTATGTTGGAACCAACCTCACATATTTTGAGCAACAGGATTAACCAGCTTGACTTAATTCACATATATAACACTTCATCCCACAGCTGTAGAATACATATTCTCTTCCTATGCACATAGAATGTTTATCAAAATGGGCACAGCCTGGGCTCTAGACAACTGTCAGGAGATTTCAGAGGACTGAAATCATACAGTGTGTCTTCTCGAATTAAGATTCAACTACAGGAAAAACTTCTAGAAGTCTCTTAACTGCTTAGAAAAGAACTATACTTACAAATAACCAGTGTCAAATAAATCAAATGGACCGGTTCAAATTCTAGGCCAGTCTGGGCCACATAATGAGTTCAAGATCTGCCTGAACTACATAGTATGACCCTGTCTCAAAAACAAACAAAAAATGTGTGGGATGCAGCTAAAGCAGTACATAGAGGAAAATTTATAGTGTTAGAAGAAAGGTCGAAAATTAATGTTCCAAACTTCACCTCAAAAAGCTAGAGAAAGAAGAATAAGCCCAAAGATAAAAAGAAATAATAAACAGTAAGGGCAGGAATTGATGAAACAAATAACAAGACACGAGAAAATCAACATAGCCAAAAAGTTGTTCTTTTAGAGATTAATGGAATCAATAAACCTCTGGACAGAGTAAGAAAAGAGAAAATACAATTTCCACTCTAAGGAACGAAAAAGAGAACATCACTGGAAATACTGCAAATATTAAAAGGATAATGAGAAAATAGTATGAACAATTTTATTATGGTCCGTTTTATTTTTATTTTTAAAATTAATTTTATTGGTACATTTTAGATATCCATAATGATCACATTCATCATAGGGAATTTGTACCTGTACCTGGTAGATCTTGATTCTTCTTTTTTCCCCCAATCCCTTCTCCTCCCTTCAACCTCTTTCCCTCCTTCTTCACAAAGGTTTTATTTCTATTTTCCCTTTTAGTCTTTTTTCTTTTACACTACTTCCTTTCTCCCTACCCCCTCCCTGGTCCCCTTTCCATCTGAACGTTTTTTCCTTATTTCCCAACATCTATTATACATTTTGGTCTTTATTTACCCTTTCAGTTTCTCACACCAGAGAAAAAATACCACATTTAAACATGTGTGTCTGATTAATTTTCCTTATCTGTATGGTCTTAAGGGGCATCCATTTACCTGGAAATGTCTCAAGTTTATCCTTCTTAATGGCAGAGTAGTACTCCATTGTATTTTTTCTTTTGCGGTACTGGGGATCGAACTCGGGACCCTGCACTTGCTAGGCAGGCGCTTATTCCACTGAGCTATATCCCCAGCCCCTGTATTTTTAAAAACACATTTTCTTTATCCATTCATCAGTTGTTGGACATTTGGGCTGTTACCAAGATTTAGCTAATTCAAATTGTGCTACTGTAAACTTGGGTATGCATGTATTGCTGCAGTATGATGCTTTTAACTTTTTCATGAAGATACCAAGAAGAGGAATACCTAGGTCATAGTGGAACCTCTAGTTTTAGTTTTCTGAGGCATCTCCATACTGATTTCCACAGCAGTTGCAAACAGTGTACACTCCCACCAACTGTGGAGAAGGGTTCCTTTTTGCCCACAGCCTCGTTAGTATTTGTTATTGGTTGATTTCTTGATAATAGCCTTTCTGGAGTGAGATGGAATCTCAGTGTTGTTTAAATGCACACTTTTTCATATATACATTTTCAGTTTCTATTTCTTCATCTAAAAAGTGTCTATTCGTTTCTGATGCCAATTTTTGTTTTAGTTTCAGCTTTTGTTTTTGAGACAGGGTGTCATTATGTAGTGTAGGCTGACCTTGAGCTTGCTTAGGTAGCCCAAGCTGGCCTTGAACTCTTGTCGAGCCTCCTGCCCCAGCCTACTGAGCGCTGGGATTACAGGTGTGCGCCACCATGCCTGGCTTGATGCCCATTTTTTGATTGGGTCTTTAAATTTAGGAGGTCTGATTTTTTTGAGCTCTTTAGATATTCTAGATATTAGTCCTTTGTATGACAGTCCATCTTAAATATTAGATGAAACACACTTTACCAAAACTGACACTAGAAGACACAGAAGATCCGATCCTGCACCAATTTAATAAACTTAGTTTATAATTTAAGATCTCATAGTGAAGATGGTTGCAGATGGTTTCTTTGAGAAATTGTTCTAAACAGTTGAAGAGCTATCACCACTCTTACAGAAAGCTGCCCAGAGAACAGAAGATGAGGAGTTCCTTCCCTCACCACTTTGAGAACAGCAGGCCGACACTGTGGCCAAATCTGCTAGACACGTTGCAAAAGGAGAGGGTGCCCTTGGAGTGTCTGTCAGCTGTGGCTTCCCTGTGGGCAGAGCAGAAAAACAATGCCGCCTCCTACTGCTGCTGGAGGACTGAGCTGGTGAAAAAACTGCCTGTGCTGCTGTGCTCTGTAACCACTGCGCTTACAGAAGCCGTGGAGCTGCGAATGTGAGTTGTGCTGCCCCTGTCCAACAGCACTGGGACTGAGGACAAAGAGCCTTGGATTTCTGAAGACCACTCAGGCTTGGGCCTCCCTGTACTTCATGAACAGAAAGGTAGCAGCTCAGATAGGGAAAGAGAGGTGCCCAAGGAACAAACAAACGGCTGAAGATGGACATGGCCAGGCTGCGAGCTTGGAGTTTGACTCAGTTCCCTCTAATGTGCTGAAGCCAGTGGCCCTGTGACAGGGTGCTCACACCCACTTCCTCCTAGCTATACTAGCTTTGGCCTCACTGTGATAGTTCATAGCGAGGTGTTCCTGCAAAGCCTCACGAGCTCAGGGGTAGGAGGTGGGGTCTGAAAGGTGGTGGGATTATGGGTTGCTGTAGCTAAATGTGCTGTCAGGACAGAGGTCCTTGGGGGCATAGCCTGGAAGAGTTCCTCTTCCCTGGCGCCTCCCTTCGCTCGCTGCTTCTGACCTACCACAGTGTGAGCAGCTCCCCTCAGCCAAGCCCCTCTGCCATGCTGTCCTGCCTTGGAGCCAGCTGACTATGGACTATAGCCATGAGCCAGAATAAACCTCTCCTCCTTTAACCTGCAGGTGTTGGGTGTTGTGTCTCAGCCATAAGAAAGTGACTAAGACACCCACTCACCACCTCTTGTTCCACTTCTCTCTGCTTCCTGTCTGCTGGCTGCCCCTGGGAGCGGCTGGTCAGCAGGCAGAGCCGACAAACACAGTACCTCTATCAGGAGGTACAGGAACCGAGGTAGAGTTGCAGGATATTCAATACAGAATATTGATAGCAGTAGGATCCAGAAACACCCTAAATGTTTATTAAGTGAGAAGGAAACGAATCTGACCAAAAAACCGTATCCAGACCTTCAAGGCCCAGGCCAGGACCCTAGCTGACTTGAGTCCCTGCTTTAGTAGTGACAAAGATTGGAAATGAAGCAGCAGTGTAATTTACAGCCAGGAGCACTCCTTGGAAAGCAAGAGAAAACAGCAAGGGACTTAGCTAAGGAACTAACCAAGATCGACCCTTAACAAAGGGAAGTAGAACGGAGGATCCAGGCTTACTACTTATCGGGGGAGCTCCCTGAGGGTCAAATTGGCCAGTTCCCAGAAGAGCAGGCACCTGGGTTATGGGGTGTTGTGGTGGGCTGGGACTAGCTGCCAGGACCACAGTCATGGTTTCCTAGCTTCAGGGGAACCCTCAGGGCTTGAGGGGCAGTTCAGCTCCTGCAAGACGGCTGTCACGGCCTGGGCCATCTCAGTCATATGGGCTCTGCTGGAGACCAAGGTGACCCTAGGTTCAGAGCAAGAGAGTCATGCAGGTGTTGCTGAGTGGCCATGTAAGTCTCTTATCCCTGTGTCCTCAGTCTTAAAGGGGAATGGGATAGATGAGGTAAATTTAGTGCTAATAAACCTTGTTTTGCTAACTTTTAGACAGACTTTCCCTACATCGCTAACATGCCTCTTGCAGGGCTGAGAAGGATTTGACCAGGATTTCACAAAATGAAGGTCAAGCTTTGTTCTGGTTTTAGTCCTCTATTGGGCATCTGTGGGCCCAGAGAAGAGTCCATTTTGAGTAAAAACCACTTTTAAATCCCTGATTGCCTCAGAAGAAAGCACAAAACATGCTTTTAATAACCAAGAGGTTATGGTTCCAGGAGTTTGTTTATTCTTTACCCCTATGGGGCCTCTGCGGTCCTCTGTCGTTATGGGCCCTCTGAGGTCCTCTGTACCCGTAGGGTCTCTGAGATCTTCTGCTCTGTGAAGGTGTCTGAGATCTTCTGCTCTGTGAAGGTCTCTGAGATCCTCTGTCCTGTGATGGTCTCTGAGGCCCTCTGTCCCTGTGGGGTCTCTAAGGTCCTCTGTCCCTGTGATGTCTCTGAAGTCCTCTGTCCCTGTGGGGTCTCTGAGGTCCTCTGTCCCTGTGGGGTCTCTGAGGTCCTTTACCCTGTGGAATCTCTGAGGCCCTCTGTCCCTGTGGGGTCTCTAAGGTCCTCTGTCCCTGTGATGTCTCTGAAGTCCTCTGTCCCTGTGGGGTCTCTGAAGTCCTCTGTCCCTGTGATGTCTCTGAAGTCCTCTGCTCTGTGATGATCTATGGGGTCCTCTGTTCCTTTGAGGGTCTTTGGGGTCCTCTGTCTGTGAGAATTTCTGAGGGGGTTCTCAGGGGCCCTTGTCCTTATGGGGCCTCTGAGGTCCTCTGTCCCTATGGAGTCTCTGAGGTTCTCTGCTCTGTGAGGGTCTTTGGGGTCCTCTGTCCCTGTGAGGGTCTCTGCTCTGATGTCCTCTGTCCCTGTGTGATCTCTGGGGTCCCCTGTCCCTGTTGGCGTCTTGATGCCAGTCACACACAAGTCTTCCTGCCTTGGAGGTTGGAAGTGGCCGGTCTAATCTGCCCAGGTCCATCCCCTTCCCCAATTCCCTAAGATTGCCTGAAGCCCATGTTCTTCCACTTACCCTGGGTTTGGATTTTCTCTTTTGCAGAAGTCTTGCTCTGCACTTTTTGTTGCTTGTTAGGTTCTGCAAATCTAATTCAAGGCCTAGCTCATGCAGCCAATTGCTCTGCCACTGAGCCATACCTCTGGTCACCACAACCACTCTGTCCTGCCTCTGTCCCCTCTGCCCTGTGGTGACCCAGGCAGAACTTGGTTTCTGCTTGGCGAAAAGCCTTCTAAGTGTGACATGGGCTCACACTTTCTTGGGCACAGGAGAGGTGATGATTTTTGTGACCAAAATGTCCAGGGACATGTCTGTTGATTTCAAGGATGGCTGGATCCAAGAGTCTGTCTTTGCATTAGTAGATCTGTGCCCCTCTCTGACAGTATCACCTTCGGGTGGACTGTCCTAAATAATGGCAGGACAACACCCACAGATCCCCGTCTACTCCACACAAACTCCGTCTTTGACAGTGGAAACTGCCAGCCTCCCCAGGTAACCCCTGGGGCTGTCCTGAGGACAGCTCCTGTGGTGTCCCAGCTCTGATTTACTATGGCTGAGATGTGGAAGGTGCTAAGTTGTTGGCTTGGATGGGAGCAGAGGCTGTCAGTGGCACTCAAACCCCAGCTTCCATGTGTGGCCATTGCCTTGGGACCAGAGAGTTCAAGGGGATCTGTCACCCATTTCTTGTGCCCCATGGGTGTGGGATGAGTCTGAGGCTGCTCCTACATGCATGGGCAGTGGGTCTGCTGGGTTTGTAGAGACCTTTCCCAGCATCCAATGGCTTCCTCTGCTGCATCCCACCCTTGTATACCACCCACTCCCCTTGCCAGCACTGGACCCTGAAGTCTCGTGGGACTGCTGCGTGAGGGGTCAGCAGGGTCCAACCTGCAGGTCACAGGGAGCAGGTGACAGCAGAACCCTAGAATTCATGCTGGGCCTCCCCAGTGGCCTTCAGCAGTTTCTTCTCTACAGCAGCAGCAGCCCAGGACATGGGAGGTGCAACTTGGCACAGGCTTTGGGCCGGACACTGTAGTCACTGGGTGAAGCTGGCTGACACCAAGCAGGTGGTACATGACCCAAAGTCCTGCCTTCTTCAGGTTGGGCATGACACCTCCAGGCAGGGACAGCTCGCTAGCTGACCAGGAGAAGGAGCTCATCATGCTGTGCCAGCCGTGTCAAGCAGGGTACCAGTGTAAAGGTGCCAGCTTTGTGGGGAGCAGCGCTGCAGAGAACAACCCAGCTCTGCTCTAACTCCCAGCAGCTGTTCCCCTCTAGAGCACAGTGCCTGGGCCCTGGTGCCCTATCTACACTAGCTCCAGAGTGGGCTTCTTCCTGAGCCAGCCCTGAAGGCTGCTGCACTGCTAGGGTTTGCAGGGGCACCAACTGGCATGGTCAGGGCTGGATGGTCTGGACAGGACTGCATGTGGCTGGACACATAGGTTCACAGGAGCCCTCAAGTGCGGGGTGCACTGAGGAGGAAGGGTGGCCAGCAGCTTTCTGCAAGAGCCTCGCATCTGAGATGGACTGGGCTTCCTGGCCATCCAGACCCTGTCTCTTGGGAGGTTCTCCCTCCCACTGCTGCTCCTGTGCTCCGGGTGCCGTTTGCCCCATCCTCTCCATTCTCCTTCCCAGTACAGCCTGGCAGCCCACAGCCTCCTAGCCCTACCTTCTACCCCAGAGTGCCCGAGATGAACCCAGAGCTCCCTAGCTGCCAAGCTCCTGTGCTCAGAAAGACTCAGACACCGACTGCGCCATCATGCTCCACCTGCTCTTAAGGCTCCCCAACGAGGCCTTCCCTGGCCCCCTAGGGGTCCGGAGGAGTGGGCTCCCTGGGGGCTGGGACCAGCCCACCTCCTCCTGCTCTGGCCCAGTCCCCAGTACCACCCCCACTCCGGCAGCACCCTTGGCAACCCCCCATGCTGGGAGACATTTAGGGTCCACAGGCCAGAAAGGGTACAAGGGGTGATCAAAATATATGGTGATGGTTGCAATATTGAAAATTTATTACAGGAAGATTTAATACCATCATGAATTTCCCTCAGAACCCTCCCCCTCACTTGGAAACACTCATTCTATCATTCTTGCCACTTTCTGTGGCACTTCTGGACGTCCTCTTTCATGAATGTCTTTATGAGGAGGTGTGATAAAAGATAAACAGTGTGATAAAAGTAACAGTGAATGCTATTGCTGAGCGCCATCCAGCAGGAAGGTAAAACTTGATGCTGGGTCCTCACCCACCCTATTCACCAGAACCGGCACCACGAAACTTCTTTTTTTTTTTTTTTTGGTACCAGGAATCAAACTCAGGACCTTGTGCTCACCAGGCAGGTGCTATGTCATGGAGCCACATCTCCAGCCCAACCATGTGACTTCTGGCTCTCCCCCAGAGTCAAAATGACCATGAAAGGGAAATGTTATGCATCAGTTCAGGACACTGAGGCAGCCAGGACAGTGCATCTAAAGACACTCATGAAAGAGGACTCCAGAGCTGCTTCAGAAAGTGACAAGGATAATGGGATAAATGTGTTCAAAGCAAGGGGGATTGATGGCAATGTGTTGTTTACTGTAATAAATTTAAAAAATTTCAACACTCACAGTACTTGGTCACATTATGTATCACAGTTTTAACATGCAAAGCCCCTGCTACCACCAAAGCTGAACGTCTTCCAGTCCCTCCTGGCTGCTTTGAACTCTTGTGCCTCTGGCCATGGAATTTTGCCCACTTTCTCTGGGACTGTTTCTTTTCTCATTGAGTTGTTCATATTCTTTATATATGATGAATATCAAGCCATTATTTATTATAAATATTGCAAACATTCTTCCCCCAGATTTCCCTTTAAGTATTTCTTTTCTAGCACAGTGCTTGCCCATTTATCATGACGTATGTCTCTGGGGGCATTAGTCACGACAGGGCTCCCCTACACCAAGGTCACAGCCTGGTCCAGGGCTTCGTTCCTGGACTTATGTTTTTTATTTTTATTTTTTAATGTTTATTTTCACCATATTTAGAAGGAACATATACTAGGCATTAAAAACAGATATGGTTTTTTAAATCTGGTTTTGTGAATGTTAGAAAGAAAGATTTTACTTCATGTTTCCTTCGCCAGACTGGCTGGTGGCCAGTTCCACACTTCCTGCAGAGGCTGTCCTTCTGGGGGCTGTAAGTGGCCAAGGGACCTGTTCCCCACATCTGACTTATCACTTGCGTACCACGTTCTTACACATTTGCTGTTCACATTCACCCAAATCATGCCTGAGCCCAATCATTGCACAAGGTCTTTAACGAAAAAGCAGCTGTTCCCAAGCCAGCTCCCTGGGGTGCCATTTTCAGCTCTGATCTTACATGACCACATGGTCCTTAGCCTGGGTCCCTGCGCAACTCTGCTTGCTTCACCGTATGTTCTGCTGACTTTGCCTTGAGGGACAGGAGCCAACATTGCCAGCTGCCACTCACTGCCTGTGTCCACATCTTCTCCCACCTGGGTTTAGGCTGCTTTTTGTTTCCCTGGGGAGCAATCTTTCAGACTGCGGATTGCCCAAAGTCACACGCCCACCAGAGGATGCTTTATCTCTGACATCTGTCCTCCTGCCTGTTACAGGCTTTCTTTTCATTTTCTTTTAAAATTATTATTATTATTATTGATATTATTATTGTTTACTATGTAGCCCAGGGTGCCCTTCAACTTTCAGAGATTCTCCTGCCTCAGCTTCCTGAGTGCTGGGATGACAGACATGTGGCATGTCCAGCTATATACAGTACGCTCACTTGTCTCTGAGGACTCTCATTGTAAGGGGATTTTCTGTGGCAGCATTTCCACATTCCTTGCCCTGCCACTGTTTCCCCCAGGTTGCATCTCTGAACCTGGCTGCCCTTCTGTGCATGCCAAGTCCAGCAGCAGCCGGGGAAAGGTGGAGCCTGTGTGGCCTGCGTTCCAGGGCCCTGAGGCACTTTTCCTCTGGGAAGCTTGCCCCGTCTGGGGAGGGTTTCTACTCCTCTTCTGCCTCATCATCAGGCCCTCAGCTGGACCCCCATCCAGTTTCCCTAGGGAGGGACATCCATCTTGTCACACATGGGAAAGAGGTGCAGGGAAAAGTACAGACCCACATGGCACCTGTGTTGAGCCCTAATGGTCATCTTGGGCCTGGGCTGTGCCTATTGGTAGTGATAGATCTCCTTCCTGCCTTGGGAGGAGGTCCAACACCGCTGTGGATGGAACAGGGCCAATGACTTGTGAGTCTGGTGCCAGGGTCCTCTCCTTTCCCTCACTAGAAAACACTGTTCCTTCCTCTGGTTTGGGGATGACATGGGAATAGGGAAGGGTATGAGCAGGGTGCAGTGGATCCAGGATGGACAACATGCCTAGGCTAGGAAGAAACCTTGGCAGGGGTGTTTGTTATACAGCAAACCCACTATGCTGACTGCTACATTTGCCCAGCCAGTGCCATCACCAGCCCTCAGGTCAAGGTCAAAGAAACCATTACAATATCTCACTCATGCTTGTTGGCACCAAACCTTCTTTATTCTTATGGGACCCCCTTGTTTAAGAGTCCCCTCACTGTCATTGTAGAAGGCTAAGGAGCTACTCTGGCTACCGCTGCCCTCAGTATTTTACATCAGCCCCTGTGTAGACTCCACATCTGCTTTACCAGCTGCTTTGTCTCCCTGATGCTGGCATACCACCTCTCCTGGGTGTGTGACAGTGCTGTTCAGTTGCTCTCGGAGCTGGCTTGTGGGAGCAAGGGCCTGGACGCTCATGGGCTCACGGAAGCCTCAGTTCCACCCTCATGCTCAACAGACCATGACTCAGACGAGACTGGAGCCTATCACCCCCGGGCCCTGCTGGCTGGTGGTACACGTCAACCTACCTTTGCTCCCTGTTCCCCTGTAACCCTTCTCCCATGCCCTCTCTGCCATCTCTCCTGGGTCTATTTCCTAACGGACCATGTAGGCCTGGTACTGAGGATGACAGGTGCCAGAAGCCAAGGCCCAGGCAGGGCCCTGCTCTCCTGGAGGCGGAGGAACGGCACAGCCTGTCCCTGCTCTGTCCCTGCCGGCAGCCCAGGCGTCCCTGGCCTGGTAGCTCTGTCACTCCGCTCCCTGCCCTCTCACCACACGGCATCCTCCCTCTGCCTCTGAGTCCAAATCTCCCTCTCCTTATAAGGACGCCAGTCCCTGGGCCGAGGACCCGGCTAACCCAGTGTGACCACATCTCGGTCTGATCACACCACAAAGGCTGCTTCCAAGTAAGGACAGGGTCCCAGGTGCTGGGATGAGGTTCCAGACACTTCTTTCTGGGGGATGCAATTCACCCACAACACCCCTCTCAGGTTTTAGGGTTTCTCTTTATGATGCAACATTTGGTTTCTCCCTTCTAATCTGAAAATTCAATTTGGGGGAAATTTTCCTCTGTGTATATCTGTGCCTGCCTGTGTGTGTGTGGTTATGTGCTTATGTGTGTCTGAGATTTTCTGTGTTGTGTCTGGAATTTGGATGAGTGTGTCTGGGGTTTTTTGGTTTTTGAGAGAGGGTCTCCCTATGCAGTCCAGGCTGGGCTTGAATTCCCAGAAAGCCTCCTCCCTTGGCCTCTCGAGTGCTGAGTTTACACACGTGCTCACCTCCCCCCCACTCTGGGTCTGTATGTCTGTGTGTGATGGGCTGTCTCCTCCACCCAGTCCTCTCTGCTGGCCTCCTGGGTCTCCTCTGGGGGAGGCCTTAGGCCTGGGAGTCTCTCCACCATGCCTCTTTAACTTTTCCTTTACACTGTTTTTTTGCGTAAGCCACTTCCTCCATCCCAGTATGAGAGATGCAGCCCGGGGAACACTGAGCTACACACCATTCTTTTGTATCTTTCACTCTCAGTCTGAGTATGCTAAATTGCCTGGATTGGCTTGAACTTTCAGTCCTCCTGCCTCAGCCTCTTGAGTAGCTGGAATTATGGGCATAAACCACCATACCAGCTTGGAAAAATTCCTTTCTGGGCTCAGACTTCGTCTCATGGATCTTCTCAACTTCAGCTGTCTTGGTTCTCAGCCCAGTGACCACAGTCTTTTACTTCCTGCCACACCGTACAGCCGTGCTCACTCTGCACGTCTGCACAGCATTCCTGGGCTCTCTCTGGACATCTGCATGTATTCCGGAGCCGTCTGCTTGCTCTCTGTAGTGTTTTCCCAGGAGAGGGAGTCAGGGGATTTCTTCCTTCAGTGGAGCTGCTGTTTCCTGTCTATCTTGGTTTCCCTCCAGGCCTGTGTGGCAGGCATAATAATGGCCCCCAACAATGCCCGGTCTAGGCCCCCAGATAATTTATATGGCAAAAGGGACATTGTAGGTAGGATTATGGCAGGATTTGTGAGATAGGGATTGGTCTGGATTATTTGGTGGCCTCAAGATCACACAGGGCCCTTGTCACAGCTGGGCTAGAGTCTGAGAGTTGCTGCTAGAGGGAAGCAGGTCAGATAGAACATGTTGCTGGCTCTGTGGCTGAGGAAAGACACAAACCAGGAATGTAGGGGATTTGAGATGCTGGAAGGACCGGAAAATAGATCTCTCTGGAGCCTCTACAGGAATCTCTGCCAATACCTTGATCTTAGCCCACTGACTAGTACCCTGACTTCTGTCCTTCAGAACCACAAGATGATATAGGCGTTTTGTTTTAAGCTACTGGTTTGTGGTGATTTGTTGCAGCTCGAGGTGGTGATAGATATGCATGGTCATTTCAGCTTGAACCAGTGTCCTACGGTGTCGTGGCAATAACTCAGCCTGGGGCAGGGGAGAGAAGTGCTATAGGCCCCAAGGTCATTGTCTTCTGGGCTCCTGGAAGGTAACACATGCATGAGCACAATGCCCCTCTTTTCTTCATCTTTTTCTCCGTACTAGGAATGGAAGCCAGGACTTCAAGGTGCTGGGCAAGTGCCCCACCACTGAGCTATAGCACAGCCCTACACGTTCATCCTAGAATATTTGGAAAACAGAGAAGAATATAAAGAATTTGCACAAATTGCTCATAACTAGCTCACAGGCAGCTACTCTACATAAACAACAATTTGATGGTTGCCCTATAATCCCTTGCAAGAGTGTGTTAGGTGGTTACTTACATTGTTGGGTATTAACCCATTTGCCTACTTTTACTGTTGAGTTGGACTACTGTGTGTCTCTTATTTTCCTACTGCGACGGGAACTCCAGAGGTAGAGGTGCTAGGTCTGAGCCTGGATGTGGAGCACCTGCTGGAGGAGCACTGTTCTCCTGAGTCCACAAACCACAAGGGCCACGGAGTCTGTGCTGTTAGGGGTGGGGAAGAGGAAGTATGTGGCTGAAAGACGACGGGATTGGCACCTGAAGGCATCCAAGGCCCGCAAACTGGCTTTGAATGTTCTCAACATTTGAGCTCAGTTCCAGCAGCTGCAGAGCTGCTGCTGGTGAGGACATGGGTGACCCAGTCCCCAAGGCAGTGCCCCAGCACTACCTCCTCTGGAGTAGCCTGTGGGGACCATCCCAGGGACTGGAGGGTCTGGATTGTGTGGTCCCAGAATCCAAGGAGGGTAGGCCCACCTGGGTCAGGGGATCATTGGGTTGTTTGAGGTACCCACAGGGGATCCATCAGCCCTACTCTGGTATTACGGTTTGTGTCTGGGTGTCCCGCCAAAGCCCACACTGCGCGGGCTTTTTGGAGGCAGCTGAATCTAGAGTCCGTGACTGGTTCATTGTCTAGTGCTAGGCTTGAGGGTATGAATGCTACACCTACCCCAGGACGGGTAGCCTGCCTACAATATAAGGGAGGAAAAGAGGCTTGCCTCTCCCTTTTTGCTCTTGTTGCTTTTGCTGTTTTCTGCTGCTATGAATGCCAGCGGTCGCCCCTCTGCCACACCATCCTGCCTTGGAGTCAGTTGATTATGGACTGAAACCTCTGCAAACTGGGAGCTAAATAAACCTTTCCCCCTTTAATTTTGGGCGTCAGGTATTTTGTCTCAGAAACGAGAAAACAAGTAAGGCATCTGGTAAACCCAGTGCCCCACTGGAGATGCCTCAGCGGACCTCCTGGGTAGGTGGGGTCCCCTGGGAGAGCAGGCCTCTGGTGGAGAGCAGCCAGGCAGGGTGGGCCTCCCTCCACAGCCTTTCGATGCCTCACACAGGCCACTCTCCCGAATGGAAAACTGAGGCTTGGGGCCTTGGGGCACAGCTGGTCAGCACCCCTGGGCACTCTAGGTCTGACGTTCCAAGGAGTGTGATAGGGTACATTGGCGGGGTGAGGGGACAGGTCAGCGGGGGGACAGCTCACGGGGGGACAGGTCAGCGGAACGACAAGTCAGAGAAGGCACAGGTCAGCAGGATGACAGTGCCAGAGTTGGGGTCTGACCGGAGCCACGAAGCAAAGGGCCATCCATGATCCTTACAGATGGCGGGGCCTCAGGAGAAAAGGCACCAGTGGGGAGGAAACACCACCTGCTGGCCTGGACATCCAGGTGCGGCTCTGTGGACAAGGCCGACCACGGCCAAAGGGTGGATTCGGGGCCCCAGGCATTGTTCTCACAAGGACTAGGAGGAAGACTGCCCACCGGGACCGGCCCCTCACCTATGATTCCACCCTTTTGGGGGTCAACCCCCTCCCCGTGTGTGATTACACCCCAAAGTCCAGTCCCTTGTGTGGCCCCGCCCTCCTGCCAGGCCCCATCCCCACCTGCCAAACCCCTGTCATCTGTCCTTCTGACCGTTGCTCTGGGATCACACTGTCACAGGTGTGGGCCTGCTAGGGGCCCGAGGAGGGACCCGACCATGCCCAGTCGCAAAGGCTTGGGCCCCGCTGACCCGAGCCCAGGGTCCCTCCCTGGGGCCAGACCCACCACAGCCGCATACAGGGGTGCTGTGGGCAGCCTGCTTTCTCTGCCATCCATCACCCCCTCCTGGCATCTGGCCCACTTTGTGACAAATGTGTTGCTTTAAGCACTCTGCATTGTTCTGAGATTTTAAAGTGATGGAGCAGCTGCCAAACACGATAGTTTTCTCAATATAACAGTGAAACCTGGGCTAACTAACGCACATTGGGGAATAAGAAAAGATAAAGCGATGATTTAAAAATCATCACTCCAGCCGGGTGTGTGATGATGCACACTGCAATCCCAGAGCTCTGGAGGCTGAGACAGAATGATTGCAAGTTTAGGTCCGCATGGGCTACACAGTGAAACCCAGTCACTAAAAGGCAAAGTTGCTAAAATAATAACAGTAATAGTAATAATAGTATTCGTAATCACGGTGCAGGCATAGGGAGCAGGGCATCTGATCGAACCGAGACCCACACAGAACCAGACCAGACCTTCTGACACAAGAGAAGTCTTTGTTGGGGGGAGTAGCAGGCTGCCTAGCGGACCAAGGCAGCTGCAAGCTGAGCAAAGCGTGGGCTTTTAAGTTCTCTCTTGGGGTGGGTGTCGGCGGGTGGTGTCCGAGGGTCAGAACAATCTGAGCAGGGTGGGTTGTTTGTGGGCCAGATCAACCCGAGCGAGGTGAGCTGTTTGTTTGGCTTTTGCGGCTGAGGGGAACTGAAGTGGAACAGGTAAGGGAAGAAGAGAAATACTGAGAGTTAAAAGTTTTCCCACGAGGGGAGCTGTCTACCTCGTGACTTATCAGTATTATGGCCTATTTTCAGTATTTACAGAAAACGAGTATTTACATAAAACAAGCACATATCTGAAGTCTGACTTTTTTTGTTTTTATTTTAAAGAGAATAGTAAAAAACAAAAAAAAGAACAATAGCAAAATACAAACAACACAAATTAAGGACATTAGGAATGATACAGGGTTTCAAACCAAATGACAGGGATTAGCAGTGGTTGTTATATTACATATTCTTATCTTCAACGAAGTTGCTCAGATGACCGGATGTAAGAGTGCAAGACTGAGCAAACCATTAAAGGGAAGAAGAAAACAATAATTTAAAAGAACATTAGAGACAATACAGAGCTTCTCTAGACAGGATGGCAGGGACTCAGCCGTGGGTGTTACACCGCACACTGTTGTCTTCACATCAGTTGCTGAGATGAAGCCTGACTTTTCACCCACTGTTTTGTCCCCAGCAGTTCCTGTGGCCTTCATGTTCCTACAGCTGTATGGTTGTTCACCAATACCTGGGCTCCCTCATGGACTACTCTCTGGCGGCCCCACTTGTCCTGCATTGGCAGGAGAAGTGAGGCCTTCTGGGAGCCCTGGAGGCTGCCATGGGGACCCTGACCCTCAGCTGGGAGGAAGAAGGTTCCAGAGAGGGGGCGCTGGCCCTGCACCAGAGAAGGAGAGGAGGGGCCAGGGCTGGTGGTTGGTGGAGACCCAGGGGACTGGGTCTGAGGCTCTGTTGGCTGGTAGGACTCAGGAGCCCTACAGAGTTCCAGCCTGATGGGCATCCTCCCCAAGGGCCCACAGGTGGACTGTCAGGGACTCTGGGAACCCTGTGGCAGCCCGTCACACACTGGACCTCAGAGACAAGGTTGCCGGGCACCCACTCTGTGACTGGGAGCTGCTGGGGGTGCACACAGGGCAGCACACACGTGCACATGCATGGTTCTGGGGCCACAGAGTCTAGGTCCCCTGGTGGGCTGTGCCCTGGGAGGAGGAAAGCCCCTGGCTCAGGACCAGAGGTCCACAGATGGAGTAGTCTCCTCTCATCCTCTGCTGGTATTCTTGCCATGTGACCCTCCCAAGATGAGTCTGTGGGACCCAGCATGGCATGGGCACAGTTCCACACTCAGAGAAGGGGTTGGTGGCAGAATTCAGTTCTCAGCACCTGGGTCACATGGTGTGGTGTCACCCTGTGGGTGGTGGAAGGCACCTGGCATAGCCAGCTACCAGCTCCCCTCATTACGTTCTGGGGCCCCCGGGCCCCCTGGGTGATGATCAGACCCTTGGCCGGGGTGCCTTCCCAGCCCTGCCCTTGGACCTGCCCACAGACCCCCACCAGGGCAAATACATTGAGCTGCCCTGCATGTGCAGCTTCCTGCTGGGAGCTCCCCTGTCTCACGCTCCTGGATGGTTTCTGTTCTCAGTCTGGTCTGGGCGGGTGGCTGGGTCCCTGTCTCCTTGGGGGAGTGTTATGATTTAAACATTGTGTCAACTTGGGGAGTCTAGAGGTTTGGCTGAGTGACTCAGCAGGAAGCCAGGGTGCTTACTTTGTATACATCCTGAGCCTGTGGAAGAGGAGGGCCTGGAGACTGTGTGAGAGCTGCCCGCCCCCTGGGTGGGGGCAGGCTGTTTACAACGTAAGGGAGAGGAAGAGGCGGCTTGCCTGCTTGCTGGCTTGCCTGTGATTCCTCCCTTTGGCTCTGCTTGTTTTGCTGTGCTCTGCTGCCGTGAACAGTTTGCCCTCTGCCATGTGCCTCTCTGCCTCTGAGCCAGCCAAGTATGGACTGAAACCTCCACGAACTGTAAGCTAAATAAACCTTTCCTTCCATCGAGTTGGGTGCTGGGTATTTTGTCTCAGCAATGAGAGAAAAGTAACCGAGACAGGGAGGCACTGTTTTACCCCCTTGCTTGTCTGCCACTGTGAGTTTCCAATCTGTTTCTGAACCACAGAACTTTGATCTTATTTTGAGTCCTACGTGTCTTTGTCTCTATGTAGTTCTTGGTGTATCAGGAGCTGCAAGAACCCTCATGTGCATTCAGTGATTTAAATTGGGGTTGGAAACAGAAGCTTACTACAGGTGGGTAAGTCCACACGTCGTCCTTGGCTGGGGCCTGGGGGAGGGGTGGCAGTCACCTGCCCTGCTGCTCACTGAATCTGGAGGCAAAGATAGCACAGGGAAAACAAACTCAGAAGGCCCCAGTATCTGGGTGTGATACAGCCAAGAAGCCACAGACTCAGAAGCAAGTGTTGCACGGAAGGTACCATGCCCTGCTCTGCCCAGTCCCCAAGAGGAACTAGAGGGCCTTCCCTCCGGTGTTTAGAGATGCCCTGGGCAGGCTCAGAGGCAGGAGCCACATTGCGACCCTGTAGGGAGAACAGCCAGGAGCAACTCTTAGGAACCTGGCATCCTGAGCAGGGGAGCCCAGAGGCAGCAAGTGAGGGAGGTAGTCTGGGTACTGTCTGCCGGCTAGGGGGTCCCTGGACTAAACAGGGCAGCCACTAAAGCACTGAGGGGAGGCCCTGGCCTGGGGGAACCAGGACCTACCTGTCCCGTGGCGGTCAAGTGGGGTGGGTGGGCATATGGCAGCAGCTCCCAGTAGTCTTCCAGGTGACCTTCCTGCACCAGGGGAGTGACAGTCCTCACTGTGACAGGGGCTTGCATTCTGCCGCAGTGACTTCAGTGCCAGTATCATAGTCACAGGATCTCTCCGGCTGGAACTTACTTCAGGGGGTAGAGGAGCCGGTGGGCCAGTGCCTCGTGAGCACCTGCCTTCCCAGCAGCATGGGCAAGGGACATGCTATGGGCCGTTCAAGGCCAGTCACACCGCCCCAGCTATAGTCACACCCCGAGGTCTGGGGCAGAAGGAGCAGCTTCTCCAGGAAGCCACTTGTCATACAACCACATTCCAGGCTATAGCCCAGGGGCAGAGGTGGGCCCTTCCCTGTGGCTTTTCTGAGTCGGAGTGGTAATTCTTGAAGGGATTAGGGAGTGACCACAGAATTAAGGCTACCACCCACTGCCCCTGACTTGCAGGGAGCGCTGTTCCCTCTATCTTCAAACCTTTTGTCAGTTTCCCTGGGCCCCTGTTAGGGGAATGGTGCCAAGGTGGACCAGAAATCCCTGGGCCCTGCAGGTGCTCCAAGCCCTGCCCCAGCCTAGCTTCCGCAGGGCAGGGGGTATCTTTAGCCCCCACCCCAGGTGCAGGACTCTCCAGGAGGAGGGCATGAGTGCAGTCTGATAAAGGTGACTTCTGCCTGTGGGAGACAGGAGCCTGTGGGAGACAGGAGCCTGAGGGAGACAGGAGCCTGTGGGAGACAGGAGCCTGAGGGAGACAGGAGCCTGTGGGAGACAGGAGCCTGTGGGAGACAGGAGCCTGAGGGAGACAGGAGCCTGAGGGAGACAGGAGCCTGTGGGAGACA
>PVLD010014226.1:0-14552 GCA_004027595.1 Dinomys branickii
AGGAATATATATGAATATACATATGTGCAGGAGGGCTAACATGGTTCTACTATTGTATTATATCACTTAATGCTAAGCAATAATCGATGACAGAATATTAGATTAATAGTGTATATCTGTATGTGTTAGCCTGAACACACACTTCGAAGATATCAATATGTAAAGCAGCAACAAGCGGTGTTTTTTTTTCTGTTGTTGTTGTTGATGTTGTTGCTGTTGTTGATGTATGCCTGTTTTCTTTCTTGTCTTTGGATTTTTGGTTCTTGTGTTTTTTTTTTTTTTTTCTGTTGTTGAGAGGATCAACAGTCTGACTAAATTTACATGTTTGTATATGGGTCCATACATCTACAATTCGAAGATATCAATGGATAAAGCAACAACTACTGTTGAGACTATATCACCTTGTCTATAGATTAGTTGTGATTGTACTATTTTCTATGATAATGGGTATCTGTTTGTCAATATGTTTTTGTACTTTTATGTTTCTAAAATAAAAAAAAAAGATAACATAAAATTGTTGTTTGGTTTTTGCAGTTCAAGAAAATGATATAGGAACTCTAGCCATAATACAGAAGAGTAGACTGAGTACATACTTCATGTCCAGGGGTTCAATTATTTAAAGAATCTATTTTTAATAATTTATTCAATGCCTATGTAATGCTTCCAGATGTCATCTTAAACACTATACAAATAACTCCTTTTCATGCCCTAATGCCTTTATGAGAAAGGTACCCTTATATTTATTTTACAGATAAGGAATATGAGGCAGTGAGTTGAGATTTTACTGATGTTTACACAGCTAGTAAGATGAAGCTGGAATTCATATGTGGACAATCTAGCTCCAGAGTTTGGGTGCCATTTCACTGAAAGGCGATTCTATTGCACAAATCTCAAAGATGATGTTATAGGAGTTATTAGCTCTTATCATAAAAAATAAAATGGTTTTAAAAGTTACAAGAAACAGAGCATTAAAAATAGCAGAATATAGCTCCTCTAGGACCTGGAATCAAGACAACCTGGCAAATAACTTAGTGAAAACAAAAAAAAGTGATTGCTAGGACTTAAGAATGAGCTGATAGGGAAACTAGAAATTACAGGAAAATTGGAGAAACTGAACACAGTATGGAGAAAAGAACAAACTCTAGAACGCTAACACTAATGATTTCTTATCCCAATTAACAGGAGGTAAACTGGGAGAAGTTTAGTACCTAGGGAGAAACAATAAACCACAAGAGCAGAAATGTTCATAGTTTTTGTAAGCTGCAAAAAACATAGGGGGGTATGGCACGTCACAGACTGATGGGTCTTAAACCATAGTGACTTAGGGCATGCAGTCTGGTGTGGAAATTGGAAGTGGCTGGAGTGAATCCACCCCTAAGGTGGACATCATTGACTGACCGCGTCCAGTGGGAAAAGCAGGACAGGGCTCAGCGTTCACACATAAAAACATGAGAGTGGAAACAAAATAATACCATGTATATAATCAAATCACATTTCAGTGAAACTGGAAATCAATGGGAAATCACAAAAGTAATACAAATCTATTTAATGAACAGAGATGCAAAACTTCCCAAAAAAGATCCTAACAAAAAATGCAAGAAGTTGTTAAAAAGATCATGTATCTTGATCCAGTAAGCTTCACCCCAGATAATCAATTATGATTCAACATATGCAAATCAATAAATACACCACATGAACAGAAATAAATAACTCAGATGATCATTTCAATAGATATATAAAAATCTTTTAACAAAATTCAACAACCATTCATGATAAAAACCCTGAAGAAATAAGTATAGGAGGATCTTAATTTGTTTAAAGCTATTTATGACAATCTACTATCAATATCATACTATATATGGAAAACTGTCAGGAACAAGACAAGCATATGCACTATCACCTCTACTATTAAATATAGTACTCAAAGTAAATAAAATAAATATGTATATGATAGGAAAGCAGATGGCATGATCCACTACCTACGAGTCCCCCCAAAATTTCACCAAAACATTCATAGAACCAATAAATAAATTCTGCAATTCAAATACAAAAATCAAGACAGACACACACACACACATACACACACAGAGTATTCCTATGTACCAATAATTAACCCACCAAGAAAGAAATTAAGACCACACCATCATTCAGAATAGCTTTAAGAAAGTTAAATTATTAGGAAATAACCTAACAAATTAATTGAAAGACCTCTACAATAAAAACAATAGTCCTCTGAAAAAGGAGATTGAAGAAGACATCAGAAAATGAAAAGATAATCTCCTGTTACTGGATATGCATAAACAATATTGTCAAAATGGTCTCACTACCATAACTCATATATAGAGTTAGTCCAATTCCAATTAAAATACCAACAGTATTCTTCACAGAAGTAGAGAATAAAATCTTCAAATTTATATAAAAGGGAGAGACCAAGGACAGTAAAAAAATCCTTGGCAAAGCAAAGAGCAAAGCAGAAAAATCACAATCCCGTATTTCAGGCAAAATTACAAAGTTACAGTGATAAAGACAGCCACAAAAACAGACACATGAATCAGTGGGCCAGAACAGAGGGTGCACAAGCAACCCCAGGTATATTCAGCCATGTGATCTTTGACAAAGGGGCCAAAAATAATGCACCCAGAGAAAACATAGCCTCTTTAACAAATGGTGCTGGGAAAACTGACTATACATATGCAGAAGACTGATTCTAGACACACATCTCTCACCATGTACTAAGAGAAAAATCCAAATGGATCAAAGATCCAACTATTAAAAAAGAAACAATCTGCTAGAACATAAAATACATAAAATCCTTGGAGAAATAAGCATGGACAAGGACTTTTGAATACGAACAGTAAGAAATAGCATCAAGAAACAACAAGTGGGATTATATCAAATTAAAAATTTGAAGAGACAACCTACAGAATGGAAAACAGCTTTACTAGATACTCATTTGACATAGGACTAATATTTAATATAAATAAAAAATTCAAAATGATTAGATCCCACAAAATTAAAGAGCAAAATGATTGGCAGCTGAATTGAATATATACTTCTCAGAAAAAGTACAAACAGCCAATAAATACATGAAGAAATGCTCAATATCTCTGGCCATTAGAGAAATGCAAAGTAAAACACTGGCATCATTTCTTACTCCACAGAGAATACCTATCATCAAGAAGTCAAGTAATAATAAAGCTGATGAGGATTAATTCCTATCTCTTTTCTTTTCACCTGATTGGTAGGAATGTAAACTGGTACAACCACTATGGAAATCAGTATACAAGATGCTTCAAAAACTGAAAATAAAATTTCCATTTGACCTAGTTATTCTTCTGGGTATCTTCTAGAAAGAGGTAAAAACATATTTCTGTAACAAACACACATCCATATTTATCACAGCACAACTCATAATTGCTAAATCTTGGAAATGGTCTATATGTCTGTTAATAAATGAATAAAAAAGTTGGTGTGTTTACACAGTGGAGCTCTCTTCTGCTATAAAATAAAATAAATTTGAGTCATTTTGGGGAAAACTGACACACCTTGAGAAAACAATATTCAGTGAAATATATCACAAACACAAGTTTAAATATCTATGATTTCTCTTATATGAGAAATCCAAACTATATACAATTTAATGAACAAAATAAAAGATAAATAAAAGGAAAGAGAGAGCTCTTTTATAAATGAAGGAACGAAGAGACGGAGAGAGAAGCGAGATGGAGGAGGGGAAGGGGAAACGAAAGGAGCTGAGATGTTACACACATGTGCCAGCTCTCCATGATGAAAATAATCATTGCATATTGCAAACATGCACTGATAAAAATAAATATAACTTGTAAGAAGATTTCGTGCAGCACTATCTGTATCAGACTACTTTTATATTTATTTGGAAAAGTTTTTTTTGTTGTTGTTGTTTTTTGGTTTGTTTTTTTTTTGCGGTACTGGAGATCGAACTCAGGACCCTGCGCTTACTAGGCAAGCGTTTATTCCACTGAGCTATATCCCCAGCCCCTATTTGGAAAAGTTTTTATAGCACTATGAAAAAGTAGTTAAAAAGCTAAATAATGAAATGTACGTTAATATATGGTAAAGATGATACATTTTATGTTATTTATATTGACATTTTTAAAAGAATTTAAACTTAAATTTATTATATATAAACATTTTAAATATTCTTATTTTCAGATATGGAATTTTTATTCTGCGAACTTTAATATTAAGGTTGTGGCAAGAAAATAATTGTAAACACCACTATGTAAGATGATAGTGAAGTATTAGTAATATATTGATGCATAAAGTACAGGGCACAGATGCACATTGAGTCGATGGATCATTTTTAAATCTAGTGCTTATGTAAAGTGCTTCCATCTCCCTCTGCTATAGCCCAGCTAAGTGCTTCAGTATGCGAGTCCAATAAGACAGGAGAAATGTACAGGTTTAAATCAGTCCTGAAATATTAGCATGTGTTCATTTAGGCAGAGTCTGTAAAAATCAGGATTGGTCTGTAGTATTTTAAGCAACAGTAACTAATAGATACCAAGATCTGAACCTAAAAGAAAATTAAAATCCTTGCCTACTATTTTCTAAAGCATTTGTTTACTTTTCAGTGATTATATGTTTTTGAGGAAATACTGATTATATTTATGACAGAAAGATTCAAAGATTCTATGTTTAATGACAGAATCATATGAAAAAGTGGGAATTTTAAATGAAGAGGATGGTTAAATATGTAGAATCAGTATATATTATGTTAAACATGCAGAGCTGAGCAAAATAGGAAGTGGTAATTATGAAATCTATTTTCAAAATTAGTTAAATCAGCATTTTTTTAGAGTTTAAAGAAGATTATATGGTCTGTCTAGTTCATGGATTGGACCCTATCCTTTGCTAGAAGGTATATCCAACACACACACACACACACACACACACACACACACACACACACACAATCCAAGGAATGAAGAGTTAAGAAAGCAAAATGAAAAAGAACTTAATATATCCAATTTTTGACTTTCAGTTATATGAGTTTTAGATATCAATATTCCCTCCTGGAAGAATGTATCTAGGAAATTACTTTACAACTATTTGCTAATTTAAGAACCCCAATATGAAAGCCTCATAGTAAGGCAGATGTGTTTTACTCCTGAGGGGTAAAACTGTGAGGGCAATTTAGTGAACCTTTTATGTTGGCTTTAAAAACAGTGATCTGATTCATAAAGATTTTTATAACAGAAAATAAGCACATTTGGAAAATTGAGAAAGCTATATATTAGAATTTCTTAGAAAAAAATATTGTTCCACTGAAGAGTCAATATGAGAAACCCAGTTGATATTTAATAAATTTCTCAAGCATTTGAAGATGGGATAGGTAGTCACCTACTCCGTTCTTTATGAATTGAGTGTAGTTGGTCATATTATTTGGATTTAGACTCTAACTTCAATATAAGTTTGCAGCTACCTAAGTTCGTAAGAGAAGAAGTGGAAAGATGACAGAGGTGAATTGAAGAATTTATTTGCCATAGCAAAGTCAGCATATATAAATGTAAGTGAATCAGACAAGAAAATAGAGATAGAAAAAGAAACTGGTTTCATTCAGTTGCAAAGAACATGAGCAATAGTATTTATTCTTTTCACTCAAATTCCATCAAAGAAATCCACAATATTCTTGAAGCCTTGCTCATACCGGGGCCTATTCATTTACCAAGAATTCAGATTAAGATAGCTTTAATTTATCTCCTGCTTTCAATAGTTCTCAGTACTTCTGTGTATGCTAAACTACAACAGCATTGCAGCAAGGGCCTCCTTTCAGTACTGTATTGAAGAACTGAGAATAAGATGGTCATATGGTTCTAGTTCCCCCAGTTTCTAATATAGGCTATTCTCTGCTTGACTGTTCTTAGTATTACTCTTTATTCCTCCTATATATGTGGGGGTCCTATGGAAAGAAAACAATTTAACCTTACATTTAATCTGCTACTTCCAATGAATGAGTAACATGCTTCAGGTCTACTATAGGGAAAGGTGCTATGCTAGGTACTTTACAGTTACTATCTCAGTTAACCCTCACAACTTTATAATAAAGATACTATATTGTGCAGATAGGGGATCTGGGCTTTGTAAAGGTTATGACTTTTCTGATGTCATCCATCAGCTAGTTTAATAGCAGAACTGACCTTTAAACCCAAAGAGCCTGGCTCTAGAGTCTGGCTCTTTAGCTATTTTGTTAACCACGATGAACAGTTTAATCTTTTTTGTTTGGTATCGGGAATTGAATCCAGGACCTTGAGCTTGCCAGACTGTGCCACTGAGCTAGATCCCTGGTGAAAAATATACTCGTTTCCTAAGATTCTTGGCAGATCCTTCACAAATAAGTCACAGTTAGATAAACCTAATAATTTCAAAATTATAGCAAATGTCATACCAAGTACAGAATTTGAATAATGAAATTTTACTCAGTTTGGTAGTTGTATGAAACTGACAGTAGGGACATTATGCAAGAGGTTTTTGTTCTTTGTTTTCTGTTTTCAGACATATTTTCCACTGACTTGGCTCCATAGTCGTGCATACGTGATAGCAAAACTGCCTCACAACATATAAACACACTTGCCAATCCTTATGCAGACTGTATCTTTAGAATCTGGATCCTAATAAACCTTATAAGCAAACACCTGCTCTAACAAATTTCAATCCAAATATACTGGTTAAATGGCTACTGTATACGCAAGTTGAAAATTTTAAGAATTCTACCTGTTTTTCCTGGTCTCTAGACTTTCAAAGGGGGAATATCAAACAGAAAAAAAATAAGTCTACCAAAGACTTATGCAATGTATGTATTAGGTTTATTTATTTATTGGTACCAGGAATCAAACTTAGGATCTTGTGCTTGCCAAGCAGGCACTGTGCTGCTGAGCTATAGCCTCCATGTGTGTGTTAGAATTAAAGGGTAAAAAATTACTCATTGTAGGCACAAATGTGGAAAAGTGTTGAAAAATACATTATTTATGAACTTCTAAGTTGGCAAAAAATATAAACAGAAAATAATTTGCTTTTAGTTTAGACATCTTATTCCAGTCATGGCCCTGTCAGTTAGCAGCAGAATGCACTAGACATATAGTCTAAATCTCAGTTTCTTTCATATGAGAAATAGTGATGATGGCTACCTTGTTGGCCTAAGATTTCAGCTATTATGTGGAATGGGTCTAAACCTTTGCCTGTATATGAACTCAGTCTGTGGCTGACATGAGAATGTGTGGGCCCTTTCATCTAGTAGGGTTATCACACCGCATGTTGACATGAGACTCTTTTGTTGGAGAATATTTCTAGATCAAATTATGCTCATGTGTCCATAATCTGCTAGTAATTTCTATATATGCTTATCCTTTTACTGAAAAGAAATTTATTTTGTAATTACTGTAGAATGACAAGCTGTGTTATTTCTAATTACAGGCTATAGAAATTACAATGACATGATCTCAGTCATTCAGTCAAGTTGTAAAATACAGGGAGACTTTAGCAATGGGCCTTCTCAAGATACAGGTTATAAAGAACTGTTAAATCCCTTGTACTACCAATGTACCTGTCAGAATAAAAACCAAGAGGGTAACATATACACCAATATGGCTCTATCTGCCTCACATTGAATATGTCTCATGCTTTGGGTGGGATGTTTACTTGATGTAGTCAATCAGAATTCAGGCTGAGGAGGTAGCAAATGAACTTCTCAAATATTATCAGTCACTGTGTTACAGGGAAGAAAGGAACTCTGAGTGATGTTGTACCAATAGTTTAGTGCTCAGGAAAGAAGTGAGACATTCACCAATTTCACTTGCAACTAACAGATGCTCTCTCACAACAAGGGTACCAAATGTGAAATTCTATCTTCTAAGGAAGGTGTAACACTGGAAAACATTGGGCAATATTAATGGTTGTACAATTGAAAAGCATAATTATTAGAAGTATAAAGTTAAGTTTAGTAACAATTGTGATGCTGTCTTTTCATCTCCCAGAAACATGAAGAAAAACTTCATAATACAATAGTTAATATTCAAGTAATATCTGGTACTTAAATAAATAGTTTTTGGTGATGCATGCTTGTAGTCCCATCACTCGGGAGGCTGAGGCAGGAGGATCACTGAGTTGAACCAACCTGGGCTACAAAGCAAGCTCCAGGCTATCCTGAACTGCACAGCAAGACCCTGTCTCAAAAAAAAAAAAAAAAAAGTAGTAGTTGCACATCTACAGGAATGTGCAACATACAATGATGAGCAGATTGCTAAAACAGCCCAAACATCCATTTATAACATGGGGAAGAAAAGCTAAATTTTACCATCAAGGCACTCCAGCATCACAGAGTGTTAGTCCATTTTGTTTCACTGTATCAAAATTGCAGAAAGAAAATAGTTTTACTTGGCTGGAAGAGAGTAGTTTTACTTGGCTCATGATTCTGGCCCCAGAAATATAGCATCAGCGCTGTGATGAGCGCCCCTGGCTCTATCACAACATAGCTCTATTAGTCTGCCTTTCATTACTATAACAAAATACCTGAGGAGGAAATTTATAAAGAGTAAAGTTTATTTAGCTCAAAGTTGGAGAGGTCCCATGTCCAAGATCAGAAAAATCCCTTTGTTTGGCCTCTGGTAAATGTGGCAGATGGCTTTACATGTGTGTAGAGAGGCTTTGATAATAAGAAGGCAAAGAGAAAGCCTGAGGTCCTACTATTAACTCTGAGAGTGCGCCCTGGTGAACCACGCACCTTCTCCTAGACCTCACCTTCCAAAGTTTGTACCACCTTCCAGTAGTGTCACTCTGTTGACCAACCTTTCAATATAATGATCTTGAGGGACACAAAAAACCATACCCAAAATAGAGTAATCGCAGAGAGGAGGAAAAGAAACTGTCTGATTGAGGGCACAATGAGGCAAATTCAGTCTTTTCTAATTAGTCACTCTCTTGAGAACTAAAGTCAGTCCTGTGATAATTACATTAATCTTTTCTAAATGTGGTGACCTTATGATCTAATTATCTCCCTTAAAGGCTCCACCACTTCATTACTATGACACTGGAGCATTAAATCTGAACACAGAGCTCTGATGGAGACATATCACATTCAAAAAACAGCAGGGGATAAATCATTTACCTTTTTTTGGCAGTATGAGCAGCCAGAAAATGAATAGGCCAATGAATCACAGATTGAAATATATTACTAAAAATAAGTAATCTGTGCCCACACAAATTATGGTGGCTCTATAAAACCTACAAAATAAATGGTCAATTTAAACATATAAAGCTCAAATCCTGACTGAGCTTTATCAGTAATATGTACAAATTATGCATAATATTAAATGACACAAATGACTTCAAAGCTATGTTCGAATCAACTAATTATCACTGAGTTAGATGTGTGAGTTGACCACATCAGGTAATTTCCAGATAAATGAAAGTGAATGACTAGTAAAGAAGTAAAGAAAAGCAAAAGCAAAAAAAACCTACCCATAAAGATGGCTTTACGGTTAAAGATGTGTGTAGAGGGGCTTTGACAATAAGCCTCTTGGGTGAACCTCTTTGGTTATGAGTGAATCTCTTTGGCTATGGGTGAACCTCTTTGGTTTGGTCCACCCATAACCAAAAAAACTTACTACTTTAGTGGTAGAGCAGGAACTAACAAAACTCTAGGACCTCAGTTAGGAAAGTTGTTTTGCCATGTGTTGCTTATTAGACTCACCTAAAGAATTTAAAAATGCTGACGCCTTCTACCTGGCTATAATTTTATGCCATTTAACTGGTGTTTCTCTATTCTGCCCTTCCAATCTAGAAACCATTCTATTCCTTGCATCTATGAGAACACCTTCGTTAGCTTCCGCATGAGTGAGGACATGCAGTATTTGTTTTTCTTCCTGGATTATTTCATTGAACCAACCTCATCCATGTTGCTGTAAATGGCTGGATTTCATTCTTCCTGATAGCTAACTTTTTATTTATCTATTTGTGCACTGATGGACACTAAGGTTGATTCCATACCGGGGCTTGTTAAAGTACTGCAGTAAGCATGGGAAAGCAGCTGTCTCATTGTACTGATTTCTTTTCTTTTGGATAGTTATATAGTAGCAATGTTGCTGGGATACATAAGAGTCCTATTTCTTGGTGTTTATTTAGGAATTTACATACTTCTTCATCATGCTTTTGCTAATTTGTACTTCCAACAACAGTGCATAAGAGTTCTCTATTCTCTGCAACTTCCCAATCATTTTTAAGCCAATAAATGAAATACATAAAATAAGAAAATAAAAAATTGGGTGCATTAAAACCTATCAACAATCAAATGAAATACAAGATAAGCTCTCTGTTAAAATAAAGATGGTTGTGCTATACATGACCTCCAAGAAATTCTGATTTAATAATCTAGCAGAATGGAGCTCAGGCATTGCTGTGGAGTTTCTTTCTTTTCATTTTAGTCTTCTCTTACAATTAAAATACATAAATAAACTGACTTACAAAGCTACAACCTAAATGTGGCTTTGAAATTTTTAGAGTATATCTCAGTGTATCAATAAGTAGTTTGATTTATTTTGTAGGGATCTATCATTTTTATGAATAGAACATGATAGAAGATTGTGTTTTGAACAACAAAATCAGTAAGTCAGTGGACACATAAACATATCATCTGGTAGGGTATCATCATTTAAAAAAAAACTAAAAGCTAAGAGTATCCAGAAAGCACCCACCCTTCTCCCAGCCACATTGTGGCCCAACAACGACCCATACCTAAGGTCAGAGGACCCAGGACCCGCCCACCCCATCCTCAGCTGACACTTCAGCCCACTATGCCCTTGCCTGTGACTGAAGGATACAGGAACTGAGCGTCCTGCCTCCTGTCCCTGTATTCCTCAAAGCACAGAGCAAGAGTTGACAGCAATAGATCAATGTGACTGAAGATGAGACTAACACCTAGGAGGAAAATCTTGCTTCAGGAATGAAGTGATAACTTCCACAGAGACTGTGTGAGAAACAGTCTTAGGAGATAGGCTTGGATATGGTAAGAGTTAAACAAGAATCTCCTGGGATCCCCAGGAAGGCCAGGCTCTGACAAGAAAGATCACTGGCTATATTCTGTTGTGGGAGGCCAGAATTGGTGGAAGTAATCATCAGAGGGGTTGGTGCTGAAAAAGAAGGTATTTAACCTAAAAGTATGTTTCAGATGGCACTGCTGCCAACATCCAGCAGAAATCAGTGCTCTGAACTACTATAGGTAAGTACAAGAGGGAGCTTAATTGTCTTCACTAAGCTCAGAATGCTCTTTTCTTTGGTGAAGGGTCGTTCATGACTGGTTTATTGGGTTTGTCAACATCCATTGATATTTGATGCCATTGTTGCCTCTGAATGTACTACCATAGACAAGGTAACACAATAGAAGCCAGCAATCAGTTTCCTCTCTATGCTAATACCTGGATTACTTGGTAGGTTATAAACAGTACTGCAGCCTGGCCCTGAAGAATGGGGCACTGTCCTAAAGAATTTGAAAACCCTGGCACAAATAAGCAAACAACTTCAATAAAACAGAAATATGAAAAGGCAAAGCAACAAAATGCCTGCAAGAACCTCCCACATCAGTGCAGAAGGCAGTGATGGTGAAGAAATCATAATCTGCACGGCAGATAGATCTGAAGGGATACCAATGGAGGTAAAACAATTCTGTGAGCTGCTTGGTAATGTCTAAAATATATAACTAAGCACATAATGAATGTAATGAAGCAAATGATTAGCAAGTTTAGAGAAGATGCTAATAAACACCTAGTGGGGCTTAAGAATGAGATGCAAAATATGAATCCTCAGCAAAAAAAAGCATGGGAGTCCATATGAAAGTTTCAATAGCAATCCAGGAGATTAAAAACATGATTGAAAGTATGGCTATCAGAAGTGACCAATTCAAAGACAGAGTGTCAGACAGAGGATGGGGCCATGCTCAATGATCAGTTAATGAGAGATACCTTGAAAACAACAAGGAAACATGAAAAATGCATTCAACAGCTCCTACATGACTCAAAGAGGTCAAATACAAGGGTAATGGGGAACAACAAAATACCAGAAGACAGCACAAACTAAAGAATAAGAGAAAATTTCCCAGACAAGGAAAAAGAATTTAACATACAGGTCAGCAAAGCATACAGAACCCCAACTAGTCATGATCAGAAAAACAAACAAACAAAAAACAAATGACTCTACGCCACACAAATAATCAAAATCCCAGAAATACAACGGAAGAACAGAATCTTAAAGGCTGCTAGAAAAAGCAAAAACCTCTCATAATTATAACAAATTTCTCACCACAAACCTTAAAGGTAAAGAAAGAACAAAATGAGTCTTTCAAGCTCTGAAAGGAGACAATTTCCAACCCATACTGTTATATCCTAATAAATTATATTTCAAAATTTATGAAGAAATAAGATGCTTCAATAATAAAGAAAACCAACAAAAATTCATGACCATCAAACCAGCACTCAAAAAAATTCTTGAGGATATCTTAGAAGGGAACAGTGATGCAAGTAATTCCAAAATATTTTTTAAATGAATACATCAGGTAGGGATAATAATTAAGTAGAAGGGAAAGAGAGTAAAACAGCACTATACAATTAATATAATGACAGGTTAAATCAATACCTATCAATAATAAATATCAATGTTAATGGACTTATGTTGCCAATCAAAAGACACATATTAACAGAATGGATCAAGAAATAAAATCTGATAGCATGCTGTATATAAGAAATATATTTAGGGGCTGGGGATATAGCTCAGTGGAATAAGCGCTTGCCTAGCAAGCGCAGGGTCCTGAGTTCGATCCCCAGTACCGCAAAAAAAAAAAAAAAAGAAATATATTTAGCACAAAAAGAAATTCATAAACTAAAAATCAAGGTGAAAAACAAAACTCCACACAATAACAACCCTCCCAAAAAGCAGGAGTAGGTATCCTATTTTTAGACAAGACAGATTTTAGGGCAAAGCTAATGGGAAGAAATGAAGAAAAGCATTACATATTGGTTAATAGAACTATTTGACAGAACATGGTAACAATTAAAAACATGTATGCATCAAACCATGGTACATCTAATTTCATAAAATAAACTTTAAGTACATAAAAGATCAGAAAATCATCAATACGATTATAGTGTGGGACCTCAACACCCCACTATCACAGACAGGTAGATCAAGCAAACAAAATATCAATAAAGAAATATAACAGTTGATATTCAAACAAATGGACTTAATAGTTATATATAGAGTGTTCTACCCAATAACAACAGAGTGCACATTCTTTTTGGTTGCACATGGTACTTTCTCCAAAACAAATCACATACTAGCTAATAAAGCACATATAAGTAAATGGAAAATAATCAGAACTTTACCATGAGTATTACTGGATCACAATGCAATGAAACTATAAATCAATAGCAAAAGAAACCACAAATCTGAAAACATATGGAAATTAAACAATATCCTCTTGCGTAATCACTGGGTCACAAAGGAACCAAAGGAAGGACAAAAAAAGTTCCTAGAATTAAATGATAGTAAAAAAAAAAAAAGAATTAAATGATAGTGCCAGTACGACATGTCCAAACTTATGGGACACAATAAGTGCAGTCCTAGAAGGGAAGCTTATAGAAGTCAATGACCACATCAGAAAAACAGAATGAGCCTGAATAAATAACCTAATGATGCACCTCAAAGTCTTAGGAAAACAAGAACAATCCAAATCTAGAGTTTATACAGGGAAGGAAATTATTAAGATCAGAGAAGAAATTAATGAAATAGAGAGTGAAAAGAATCAATGAATCAAAAATCTTGTTTTTGAAAGAATAAACAAAATCAACAAACTCTGAGCCAATCTTAACAAAAAATGAAAGACAAGACACAAATTAATGTAATTAGAAATTAAAAAGATATAATCAGAATGGACACTGATAAAATCCTGAAAATGATTAGCAAGTACTTTACAAGCATATGCCAAAAAATTGAAGAATTCAGAAGAAATAGAGAGATTCTTAGATACATATAAATTGCCAGTTATTTTTTGCATAAGTGGTCTTTATTTTCCCTGAGAGCAGTGGGTGTGCATTTAATATGTGGATCAATGTAATAGGGTGTGGATATAGTATTTCAAAACATAGGCACCTCATCAGGGTAGAGAGGACTTAAAGACACTAAATCCCTGGGAAGTCTTAGCAATAAAATTGAAGGTTAGAGTCAATACTACCTCTATTTCTAAGGGATGGGGAAATTTCAGTTACTTCCACTTTGAAGTTATTCATTGTCAACCAATGAATATGTATGTATGTATCATTTTTACCACTTTCTACCTTAAAAATCAGTGTTCTTGAATAAACATCCTTGTATAGTTTCTTGAGTAATTGAGACAATGAGGATTTAATCATTTGTTGGTTACCACTTTCTGGTGAGTGGAGACCCTTGGGTAGCTAAGAGTCGAGAGCCCAAGCAGAGGAGAAGAGTTTGGCATGTACCAGCTGAACTTCAGGTAAAGGTGAATTAAAATT